>WSYH01009731.1:0-25116 GCA_036426205.1 Ascaphus truei | reverse complement strand
AATAAATACATTTATGTCAAAAATGAATGTTGTTCTGACTAGGAATTGGGGTGGGGTGATTGTGGGGGTGGGGTGATTGGGGTGGTGGGGTGATGGGATGTCTGACTTGGTGGGGATTACTGACTGTCTGACTGGGTGGGATGACTGGGCAGGGGGTGGGATGACAGACTATGACTGACTTTTGACTGACTTGGTGGGGGGGATGACTGACTGACTGGGTGGGGGGTGGGGGGTGACTGGGTACCTCTGGTGTCCTACACGTTCTCTCTCTCTCATACACACACACACACTCTCTCATACCCATACACACACTCTCTCAATCCCATACACTCTCTCCCTCTCTCTTGTATACCCCTCTCTCTTTCTCCCATACCCCTCTCTCTCTCTCTCTCTCTACCATACCCCCTCTCTCTCTCTCTCCCATACCCCTCTCTCTCTCTCTCTCTCTCTCTCTCTCTGTCCCATACCCTCTCTCTCTATCTCTCTGTCCCATACCCTCTCTCTCTCTCTCTCTCTCTGTCCCATACATCTTGAGGGAGGACGTCCAATTCCCGGTGCCTGTATCCCGTTGTGCCTGCCGAGTGGTAACATGTCCCTAACATGTCTTGCTATTAACCCTTCTTTTTGATGTACGTGCAATACTCACCTTTATCTTTTATAAAACTATTTAAATATACTATACTATGGTTTTTTTGCGCTGTTCTTTTTTTGTTTCTATTCCATAACTGGATCAGACAAACCCCCCCAGGTAGCACCACACCAACGCGTTTCGGGCCGTGTGCCCTTTCATTAAAGAAATAATTAGTATCACTTTTTGATCCACTCTTTGGCTGTGCGCTATTCTTTCTACTTTTTGTTCCGATAGGAAGGTGCATAAATGTAGACCTAATACACACTGGCAACTATATGGTATATTGTAAATCCCTTATACTTGGCACCTTACTGAGTATGCAACTTAGATTGGTACATGCCTGAATAGGTTAATAAGTTGCAGCACTTTAATTAGCCAAATTAAATCCGTAAATTTCGCCATTTTGAATTGTTTGTGCTCACCTTATTCTAAGTTATTGATGAAAATACTAAGTTGTAATTCACTCTATGTACACCATCAACACTATTAGAGGTATTGAGTGCTCACTCTATCTGGGATCCTTTTCCTTTTAATATACTGGCCACATTGCCCCTACCGTCATAGCACCCACCTGCTGGGAGAGTACACACTCCAAGGCCGGAGTATTCTCCTGTCCATGGCAGTGAGGCGCCTCAGCCCTGCGGGAGGTATATAGCTGAAACCGGGAGCGATGCCTGGGTCCTAGCCCATTGGCTCATTCCCTATTATTTTAACCATCACTGTAAATAAATCAGAAGCGTCGTTATCTAGTTGAATACAACTTTATTATTTTTGAATAATTCCTTTTATAAGTCAGTGGTACATATAAGGTGTATTGGACATCTTGTTCTATAGGAATATTTAATTCCTGATGATTTTATCATACTATATAACCACTAATATGTACTTTGAGTTCAATTAAGAGGGACCTGGTGTAACCATTTAGTCGTTCCCTATTGGCCAGTTCAAATTTCCCTCTCCCTGAGGCCCCACTCCTTGGGGCCATCCTACAGCAGTGATCCAGGCCCCAGTTCTGATTGGTCGGTCCATCTCGGGCGAGCCCTCGGTGTCTGGCTCTGTAAAGACAATCTCTTTGCTGATTGGTTGGCACCCGGTTTTCCATGCATTCAAATGGAGGCCAAGTTTCTACAGTATGTAAGCCAATGCCAATCAGAGTTCTACAGTTGTTCATGGTTCGTTTCGGTGACTGGAGACTAACTGGAAACACGAATTGTGACCTGAGAAGGAGGTGGTCCCAGAGTTACTGGGATATCCTGTTGGGCAGATCTTGCTGGCTTCCTGGTGAGAGCTGGTGAGCTCTCTCGGTGAGTTGTAACTGTGTTTCTGCATTTGTGTTGCTACCTGTTGGCTCCAGCTGGAATAAACCTTATTTATTTAACTCTCGTTCGGTCTGGTGCTTGTGATCCCTGTGTGGCACTCTGGTCTCCTATGAACGTGACCCTGACACAAACTGGCAATAGCCTCCAAATACTCAGTGCTACCTGTTTTTCAAAGACTACTTCCAAAGATTGAGGTTGAAGGAGGGGGAATTATTTCCTTCCCCAAGCTCAACTCGGACACACCCTAGTCTTCTAAGACAGGCTGAACAGAAGCAGTAGTAGCAGCCGGTTCCTGAGATGTGCACATAACTACAGGGGGTGCAGCCACAGCACTACAGGGGGTGCAGCCACAGCACTACAGGGGGTGCAGCCACAGCACTACAAGGGGTGCAGCCACAGCACTACAGGGGGTGCAGCCACAGCTCTACAGGGGGTGCAGCCACAGCACTACTGCTACTCTTGCTGGTACCAGAAAAGGCAACTGGTACATCTTCAGTTGCTCTTGCTTTTCTACGTGCACTGCTAACCGAGTCTCTTGAAATAACCCTCAGTCTCACAGCCGGACCAGCAGAACCCCTCTTGCCCCTACCACCACTCGACCATAAGAAAAATAAAATGTAATTTAAATATATGTATGTATGTGAAAACAAAAACAAAGAGAAAAAAAGATTCCAAAATAGCACTCTAGCGTACAAAAGTATGAAAATTTATTTAGACACATCTTATACTATATTAGTGAAAGCACTGTATGCCTGCCTGCATGCATGCATGCCAGCCTGCCTGCCTGCTGGATGTCCGGTGTCCCTAGGGGAAATCTCATTGGTCCCTTGGGCCGCCCCCGCACACCTCTCATTGGCCTGAGGCGGAGTGACGGCCCAAAGGACACACAGGGACACAAACACACACACAACACACACACATGTATACACACACACACATGTATACACACACACACACACGTGTATACACACACACACACACACACGTGTATACACACACACACGTGTATACACACACACACACGTGTATACACACACATGTGTACACACATGTGTATACACACACACACATGTGTACACACACACATGTGTATACACACACATGTGTATACACACATGTATATACACACACATGTATATACACACACATGTATACACACACACACACATGTATACACACATACACATGTATACACACACACACATGTATACACACACACACACACACACACACACTTATACACACACACACACACATACAATGTATACACACAAACATGTATACACACACACAAACATGTATACACGTGTATACACACACATGTGTATACACACACACGTATACACACACACAATATATACATACACACAATGTATACACACACATGTGTATACACACACACACGTGTATACACACACGTGTATACACACACACACACGTGTATACACACACACGTGTATACACACACACATGTGTATACACACACATACGTGTATACACACACGTGTATACACACACACGTACACATACACACACACACACATGTATACACACACACACATACAATGTATACACACAAACATGTATACACACACACACCCCAGCACCACCACATCAGCACACCGGTATGCCCCCCCAGCACACTGGCATTCTCGCCTCCCCACCATTCCCAGCCCCCATCAACACCATCAGCACCCACACATCGCCACCTTTGCACCTCCCCCATCAGCACACCCACATCCGCACCCCCACATCAGCACCAAACCCTCCCAAATCAGCACACCAATACAATCACCATCAGTACAGCCACAGCAGCACTACCACCGCACATGGGCCGCGTGGACCACTCCCCACCCAAATGCCACACCCACACCACAAACATCCCGGGCAACGCCGGGGCTCTCAGCTAGTAAAACATAAACAAAGGATCCACAGTGTCCCCAGGACTGTCTAATCTTAGAACACTGATAAAAAACTAAGCTACACAGTTGAAACAGCAATATAAAGTCAGAGCTGGTAAATAATAGATTAAAGCCATTGTATGACTGAGCTGAATAAACCATGAAATAGCTAAGCGTGTACAAACAGAAATACCCAATGAATTAGTACATATACAGAACCTGTAGTGTGGAGGCAGATAAATAGCCTCTAAACACTAGGACCGGCCGGTCAAAAAGTACTGAGTATAGCAACTCATAAATCAGTGGCATGTTGGAGTCATAGCAAAAGCATACATGAATGAAATCATACACAGGTTGAAATACACACACAGTGTAGCAGCAGAGCTATAGACAAAGAACAACACACAGCCAAATTGTACTTAGGAAAGACAAACAGGAAGCTGTATGTTTGCATGTGAAGGGAGTCTGTTCAGAGTAATCAGATCGCCGCGATGCGCATGCTCCGTGAGCGATGTAGGCGTCAAATTCAAAACTGCAGCAGAAAAGAGTAAGACAGCCAGGGGCACCGCCGGATCCAAGACAAAGGAGCCCCGACGCGCACGTTTCGCCACCTGCTTCGTCCGGGGGCTTAACGTAATGGCTAAGTAGAGCCGTATATATAGTTGGAATTCATGTGACGTGGACATAATCTGATGAGTGAGCCAGCCGGAAACACCGCAGCTGATGAAATTACGTCATGGCTCCTCCTTGATGGAAGGGGTAACCGGAGCAGGTCTGAAATGAAGGCAGACATGAGTAATATAGGGAAGAGGTATCTAAAACACAGAAGAAAAGCAGTTCTAACATGAAAAGATTTAACATGCCAGCAAAGCTATACATAAGAGCCAAAAAGCAAAGTATTGAGAGAAAAAATGTCTGATTGTCTTAAAGGAGAGAGTAATCTCCCTATAATAAAATGTTTCATATTCTACCCAAGGCGGCACAGACCCGTACTGGTACTGGGGGGAGCACGGGGGAGGAGGGGCGGGGGCAAGTGATGGTGGGTGGCGAAGAGAGAGAGTGCGAGAGAGAGAGGGGGGGGGGGGGGGGGGGGGGGGGGGGGGGGGGGGGGGGGGGGGGAGGGACACTACACTAAAAACACAAACATTGCACCATCGACCACACACACACACACCACAAGGAAACAAAAAAAAACACAAAAAAAAAACAAAAAAACACAAAAAAAAAAAAAAAAAACAAAAAACACACACACACACACACACATCACACATCTCCTGTGCTGTCCCTTCCGATCACCTCCTGTGCCAGCCTATCCCTACTCCCAAAAGTCTCCACCTGCCAACCCACACAGCAGCTGACCACACCTTGTTCCCATCCATCTCAAGCTGAACAATAACAGTGAGAAAGAGGGAGGGGTTTGCGCATTCACACTATCAAATCGAATGTCTAAAAATACAAAAATTGATCAAAAGTCTAGAAATTTCTGGCCGGATTACGGCATTTGCAGAAAGGGGGAGGAGTGAAAACGACGGCGGTTTGATGATCATTCGGCCACATTTTTCATGGTAAAAACTGCCCTCAAATGTTGCACCGCGAATCGAATGTTCGCATTGATTATATTACTTCCGTCCTGATGAAGAGGAGATTGAGTGGAGAATTCTTTGTTCTAGATGCTGATAACATTTGATGAAGTTGCTGTCTATTTCTCCCAGGGGGAGTGGGAATATTTAGAAGAAGGGCAGAAGGAGCTTTACAAGAATGTGATGACTGAGAATTACCAAACTCTCCACTCACTGGGTAAGGGAGGATTTATTTAATTCAGACATATTAGTTTTGTGAGAAAAAAGTGGAAGTAATTACTGATGACACCATGGCTTGTATCATTTGTTAAACTCATTTAAAAACCCCCCACATAATTTATCATGACATCTAGTGTAAGAGCTGAATTAGAATTATATATGAGGAGCACATTCGGGTGAAAGTAAAAGTTTAGAATGTTTTGCTTTGTTATAGCGTTTATATAACACACAATTGTTCTTACATGAGTTACACTGAATAATATGGAGTGTAGATCTCTATTATGTTATGATACTAACTTGAGAGTTCATCTAAGGCTGCGTTTATAGTAACCGCGATGGCACGCGTGAGAACACATCTGTGGAAGTCAATAAGGGCGGCCATAGTGCGTGCCTGCGCGATGCAGAGCGCCCGCGCGGCAGAATTTTCAAGCTACAAACGAATTTGTATTTTTTTTGAGCGGCAGCTGCATCACGTGAGCGGTTCAGCCAATGAGGGAGAACCAGCCTTGTAACCCGTCCGCCACGCCTTCCCATCGCTTCCCCATCGCCTTAAACCTCAAGCAGGGGATCGCTCGAGCGATACGCATGTGTGACTCAAGGCACTCCATCATGCAACTACTATAATTTCCCATCATGCAACTACTATAATTTCCCATCATGCAACTACTATAATTTCCCATCATGCACCTACTATAATTTCCCATCATGCACCTACTATAATTTAAGCCTTAGATGAGTACAGAGATTTGTATAATGCACATAATTAGGAGACCCTATAATGTCTGTTTAGGAGACCCTATAATGTCTGTAAAGAATTCTCATTTTGGTATATTGCAAGTACCACAATCTACAACAAATCTGTTCTTCTTTAGGACAAATGCAGGTGCTAGAACTTTGAAAGATGCAGAGAAGAGTCTACATCACTGAATTGTTACAATGGTACCATTGTCAAAATATTTTTGCTCTATTCTCCAATTTTGTACCTGCGTAATAAAGAATAAAAACATTCATAAAATATTGAAGAACACTGGAGGTATCTATGTAGGGTCTGTTATTGCGGTTTATGTTTAGTATTGTTGCAGGCTTACAATTTGTGGTGAGATAAATGCATTTTTTTTTTTTTATTATTATTTTTTTTAATGGTTTTTTAGCTTTAACGCGGCTTTGAAAAGCAAGATGTGCATTGTTAATGCGCTTTTCAATAATCAAATAACGTTCGTATTTCTGACCTAATATAGTGCACACTGTAACACCGTAAAACAACTAATAGCTCTATTGTTTATGAACAGGCTGGGTCAATATGAAGCCTGTGATTATATCGGTCATTGAGCAAGGAGAGGAGCCATGTATAAGGTGTCATCGGAACACTAAGACAGTGGATAACTCTGTAAGTACCTGCACAGGTGAGTGAGAATCACAACCACCAATGATCTGATCAGATAAAGAATAAGGGCCACTTGACTGCCTACTTAAAGGGGCAGCCGCTCCTAGGACAAAAGTGAACAAGGGACAGTGACACGTTTAAGCGAAAAGATGGAGCTATTTAACACCTTCAAAACTAATCAGAGTAACAACATTTCCACAATAAACAAAAGCTTTGGCGTGATTTTCAATCTGTATCTAATGTCACTGACATCACCCTCGTGAAGCGGGTGCGTTTTATTGGACATGGTGTGCCATCGGGGGTGGGGAGGGTGCGTATCTAGGGGGCGTGTCTGTGACGTCACGGAGTGGTTCGCCCTCATTGGCCGAACCGCTCACGTGACCTGCCCGTCGCGGCGAGAGATCCGTTTCAACTGATTCCTCGTGCAACGTGCGCCCCCTGCTGCTGTCGCCCGCGCGGTCTGTGGGCACGACCAATGCCTTAAGGCAATGTGATTGCGCCGTGCACGGACGCCTCCACGCGGTCTTCGGCAGCTTGGGCTCAGCCATACAGATAAATAAAACAGTTTAAAGCAGCAGTCCAAGCTGCTGTTTTTCTTTAAAAAAAAAATCCCTTTTAATATGTGCATCAATACAATCCACACAATGATGGCTAATAGCACTTTTGATCTCATACAATCCAGGAGGAGCATATGTGGGGAATAAAAAAGAAGAAAACAGTGCAAATTTAAGTGTAGATGTATTGACAATGGGTTAGATATTGATTGAAGTCTTGGCTCTAATGGTGTTCCTACTTACAAGATGATAACGATAAAAAAGGCTTTTGCAGATTGGGCTGCAGCCCCCGTGGTAGTATTGGTGTGTGGATCTCCCTCCAGGCTCGTCCCCTCAATAGGGCGGAACAGTATGCAAAGGAATGGGAAAAGCACTACATAGTGCGATCATGTGGTTATTGTACTTTATATAAAAAATGAATATAAAATGTGCACTTACAATGTAATGTGCACCAATATTACCACGGGGGCTGCAGCCCAATCTGCAAAAGGCTTTTTTATCGTTATCATCTTGTAAGTAGGAACACCATTAGAGCCAAGACTTCAATCAATATCTAACCCATTGTCAATACATCTACACTTAAATTTGCACTGTTTTCTTCCTTTTTTATTCCCCACATATGCTCCTCCTGGATTGTATGAGATCAAATCAGACTTTTTGGAACCCGTGAAACAGGTCCCACCAGAGGGTTTGAGCAGGGTTATAATTTATTTGAATTTTATTTGGCACATATGGTTAATTGCACTAATTAGTTGCACATATTATTGTTCACAGTATTTGAGTTGTTCGCGCCTTAATTCACTTTAATCATAATAGCACTTTTGCCCATTCAAATAATCAATACAGTGCAATACAATAAAATACATTACTATAATAAAATACCTTAGCCATTTAATCCATTGATTGTCACTGTTATAATCTATGCCCTCAACGGGTGACAGCCACATTGGCAAGCAATGGCCATACAATAACCCCCCCTTCCCCCCAACACAAACTGTTATGGGCAAAAGGCCTATTATCCATATCGGGATAATAGGGCATTTGCCCGTTAAAAATAAAACATTAGCCAGCAACCCTGTAGGAAATAAAAGTTGTGCTTACCCCTGCCTGGATCTTCATTCATCTTCATCTTCCTCGTCCTCCCTTTTCGTGGCACGAACAATACAATAAAGATAAGATAATTAAGATAAGAATGCTGCACTAATTTGGAGAGAGTTATAAAAGTGTTATATAAGTAAAGGGTAAAGAAACATATTTTTGATCTGTAAATGGGCTTTACATTTAATTATATGGGTTTTTTTTTTGTATGTATTTGAATTTTCAATTTGGATATCATTCAAGGAAAAGAACACAGGGAAGGGGAGCACAAACCAGACCAATTACAAAAATAAATAAATAGTATAAATATTATCTTTAACAAACTGGAATAAAAATCAGCAAAGGAAGGAATGAAAATAAAAATACAGAACTAATCTAGGAAAAATGATAGTGGACATGTAAAGTTTATAAGAAGGATTAGCTTTTTATTAACGGCCAGATCCTTTATGGGATAGCATGTTTAGTATACTTTCAAGCAGACCCCCAACCACTTTTATTGGGCCCAGGACAGAGTGTTGACCTATGACCCAAGGTTAGGGGGGTGGGTTCTTGATGGTTGGGTGGGGGTCTGGGAACAGGCCATCAATCAGTACCTATGAGAATGGACCCAACAGCAGAGGGCCCATCAGGGGGGCTGATCACGGAAGTCGGGCCCAACTTCTGGTATAGGCCGTCCGGGCCCCCACGGAGCCTCTAGGCCCGTCTCTCTTCCTTTGTTGGCGGCGCTACTTCACAGCATTGCCAGGCCATCGGATAGAAGCACTTGGCTTAATTACTACTGTATATTGTATATACGTCCTCCTTTAAAATGTGGATCTACCATCTGCTTAGATCAGGGGTTCCAGACTTCGATACCTTTTTGGAGTGTCTTAATAATGAAACTAGTTAGATTATGTGCCTAGATAAGCTATCTTGGGGATGCTCGGATTTGGCCCATCTCCCTGGCTGTCTTTGGTTCTGGGTTTAATGATGCACCGAGTACCTGGTTGATCATAGAATAAATTTGGTACCACAATTTGAAAATTTGGTGACATTGCCATCACATGTGTAACATATAGTGCCTACTGGATTGCATCCTCTGAAATAAAGTGGTGATGGATATTTGTATATCCTATTTAAGCGGTCAGGGATAAAGTCACCTTTAAAAAGTTATCATTATTTTAATTGATTACTGTATTGAAGGAGCAGTCTGTGCATTTCGGTTGTACTTGGTCTAATTGATCTGTTCTCGCCATTTCCAAAGCTATGTTTATTTTTTTTAATCTGATGCTCCGTTCAGGCGATATATAAGAGTTGGAACTCCAAAAACCAGGGTGTGCAGCGCACAGCAAACGAGGAGAGCAGGTCTTGCAATAAAAAGTCCTTTATTGGGGAATCATATGGTGTGGAACAGCAGCAAACCTTCTACGCGTTTCGTTCGGATGAACTTTATCAAGAAGTGCTGTCTGTTGTATGTGCAATCATTTAAATGCAGCTGACTGCCGTATTTTCGCGCCACTGGTGACGTCACTGAACGTCACTGACCAATAGGGAATACGAACGCCGCGCATGCGCCCCGCGCCAGAGTCCTAAGGGATTCCCTGCTCAGTGCCAGCCGCGCTCAATCATGAGAGGTACGCTCAGCGGGGCGGCTCTACAGATGAGAGCACGCCTCTGGCACTCGCAGGGGACTGCCTCCCCCTCCCCGTCCGGCGCGAAAATACGGCAGTCAGCTGCATTTAAATGATTGCACATACAACAGACAGCACTTCTTGATAAAGTTCATCTGAACGAAACGCGTAGAAGGTTTGCTGCTGTTCCACACCATATGATTCCCCAATAAAGGACTTTTTATTGCAAGACCTGCTCTCCTCGTTTGCTGTGCGCTGCACACCCTGGCTTTTGGAGTTTCTATCCTACTTCAGCTGCACGCTCTGGAAGGGAGACCCTGGGAGAGGCAAGACTGTGAGTACATACCTGGGGCTTACCCGATGAGGAAAAGGGGGGGTGTCCATTGGCAACCTACCCTGACCTTCAGGGTATCTTATGCCCTCTTAAGGCTTAGTACTGCTATTTTATAATTTATCATACCCAGCCTACACTCCCTTCCATCATATACGGCCCCAGCACTTTGAGCACCATTTTCACAAACTTACACCCCTCTCAGGCCTGCTGTACCCCTCCTCCATCTCCTTGGGAGGTGGAAGGCTTGGATGGTGTTCACTACTCAGAGGAGGAGGTGGAATCTACCAGGGCTCCTGCTAATTTAGGAGAATGCCTATTTATAACCTGAGAGCTGTTGATTGTAACCCTGCCCCTTAACAAGGCAAGTTGAATACTGATTGGCTATCACTCCCCATAGATGAACCAACCAGTATCCCTCTCTCAGGTTGACATTCTCTGACAGTTGCTAGACCCGCACATGGATGCTGATGACATCACCCAAGGCTGCAACACACACACCGGGCCTAAAGGAGGAATTAACCTTTCCACTGCCTGCACCTAACAGGACTGACACTGGAAAAGCTCAGGAAAAAGAAGTAGCGGCCGGGAGGCTAGGCTATAAATGTATACACACTACATTGTAAAATCCACCACAGTTTCCTTTATTTGTAAAATAAGTTAGGAAAAAAAATAAAACATTTCTACAAGCGTATTAAAATGTCTGCAGGTTTGTTTTAGACATTTCTTTGTTCACTCCAGTTTTGGAATCTCTGCCATATTATTTTCTTGTTTATTTGTAATCCTCTGACTTACTCCATTACTGAGTACTGTGTATTACACGTGGTTACATCACATGTCTCTTGGATGGGATTGTACAGTATTGGGTACCTTGTCGGGGTGCTGGATCCGCAAGTGCTGGGCGTTGGTTACCTTGTTGGGGTGCTGGATCTGCATGGGTTGGGTGTTGGTTACCTTGTCGGGGTGCTGGAGGGGCGCATGCGCGGCGTTCGTATTCCCTATTGGTCAGTGACGTTCATTTAAATGATTGCACATACAACAGACAGCACTTCTTGATAAAGTTAATCCGAACGAAACGCGTAGAAGGTTTGCTGCTGTTCCACACCATATGATTCCCCAATCAAGGACTTTTTATTGCAAGACCTGCTCTCCTCGTTTGCTGTGCGCTGCACACCCTGGTTTTTGGAGTTCCTATCCTACTTCAGCTGCACGCTCTGGAAGGGAGACCCTGGGAGAGGCAAGACTGTGAGTACATACCTGGGGCTTACCCGATGAGGAAAGGGGGGGTGTCCTTTGGCAACCTACCCCGACCTTCAGGGTACCTTATGCCCTCTTAAGACTTAGTACTGCTACTGTACAATTGATCATACCCAGCCTGCACTCCCTTCCATCATATACAGCCCCAGCACTTTGAGCACCATTTCACAAACAAACCTGATATATAAGAGTTGGAAATATTTATTGCCCAGGAGGAGTGCAGTCTGAAGTTTACCATGATAAGTTCAAGCTACAGATTTGGAAAATCATGGGGGGGGGGGGGGTGGGGATCCTGCAGCTTGTGCTTTGCTTGGTAATCTGGTCCTGCTCCACTGCCCTACGCGTTTCATCCCGTTGGAGCTTCCTCAGGGGGAGATATAGTGATATAGTAAATTGCATATCTGTTCTATGGTCTGTTTTTCTCTATTTTTATGAGCGGAGGATCTGAAGTCTAATATTACACTGGATTTCTGACCCCCATCCTACATCTGCATTACTGAGGTTTCAATCACCACCTTAAGGTGTTTAACCTCCTCATCGCCTTATTTTAATACATATGACGGGAGTGCGATGATTTCGGCTTTTTCTACCTCTATATTTTTCAGCTTTTTGCTGTGTTGCACTATTTTTCCCCCTTTCTGTTTTTGCATATACCTGGGAGTATTTGCGCGCCGTATCCCGTACCGAACAATTCTAAAGATGATTGGAAAGGTATTTTTTTCATCTCGAGCTGCACTATCCCCTATGGTTTATGTTGTGACGTATATTAGTCTTATTACATTCATTTCATTGGGTGGGTTGAATAGTACTTTAATTGAAAAAGTGACATTTGCACTTTAACCTCTTCACTTTTGTATTGTAAGTTTACATTGTACTGACTCCTATACTTTAAAGAGTGGTCGATTTATTGGATTGGACCGAGGTGAGGCATATCTGCTTTCTTTGGGGAGCCAAAGCAATACATCCAAATCTTCTGGCTTAACATTTGAAGCTTCAGTGCTACCCATTTAGTAATACCTGGTTCTAGGTGCCAAAGGGATAGCTGGCTTATTTGTGTGGCTCTGAAGTATGACCAGATACATGGACGTGATACTGTAAGACTCCACCCCTGTAAGATCTAAGAATAATGCTTATTTCGTTTTTGTTCCTGTATCTGAGACTTTTGTTTTGGGGGGGGGGGGGGGGGGGGGGAGATCATTCACATCTTTCAATTTGTCTGGGATGGTTAGGAGGTAAAACAGATATATATTTTGGGGCGAAGATAACACTTTAAATCAGCAATCCCCCTTTTTATCCTACCTGAACTAAGGGGCTCCTTGGAGCTGTTCTGTGGTCTCCTGATGTTCCCTAGATATTTGCAGTGCTCTTTGTATTGCATTTGACATGCCCAAAAAATGCAAATGCGACCGACAGATGAAATCTACTTGAACAAACTAGCCCTGATCCTTCCCGCCATTTTCAATTTTTCAGTTTGCCTAATGGACGTCTGCCTCATCTCTTCTGAACTGTAGGGCTTGAGATGAGCATCAAGGGGCCTCCCCTGGTTCAGGTAGACTAAAAAAAATGCTTGTAATTGACCACTCTTTCACATATGTTTTTGTGTTAAACCTTTTAAGGTATGAATAACTTTGTGCATTGTATATTTCTCCAACAGATTGTGAGATTGTGCGTTACATTAACCAAGGAGAAATCCACTCTCCGGAATGTACAATGGAGGATACAAATAAACAGCGTCCTCATGGAGAACAACTAGTAAGGGATCCAATCAAACCAAACAAAGAGGGAAACCGCGCAAGAAATTCAGCAGAGGAATCAAGATTGCATAGAGTATATAGGCACAATGTATGTGTATGTTTATAATAGAGAATGCTATGCCGAGAATACAACAGGAGTACAGTGAATACTGACAAAGCAGCTCTTAAAAAAGCTATATATAAATCACACACACACACTGCAAGACAGAACAAGTCTACATGTACTGTATGTGAGCTAAAGTTGGAGACAAGACTATGTTACACACTAAAGGAATGCCATCGGATAGAAGCTGTATTTCTACAATGTGTGTAGGAGGAGTTTAATACACATAATTTAAATGGGGGATTCCATATGCAGTAAATAGGAGGCATAATGATCGGGGTGCTGACGGAGTACCACAACATTATTTTTTTTATTTGCAGATCCAAATTATCACTTTCTATTTTATTTATTATTAAAAATATTTTTTTTTCAGAAAGGCTTTCTCCTTATTGTTTGTAATAACATAAATATGATAGAATTCTTTATAAATGAGGGGGAGAGGGGATCAGCGGTGCAGTAGAGAGGGAGAGGGGATCAGTGGGTGCAGTAGAGGGAGAGAAGGGATCAGTGGGTGCGGTAGAGGGGGAGACGGGATAAGCGGGTGCAGTAGAGGGAGAGGGGATCAGTGGGTGCAGTAGAGGGGGAGCGGGGATCAGTGGGTGCAGTAGAGGTGATCAGTGGGTGCAGTAGAGGGGGAGAAGGGATCAGTGGGTGCAGTAGAGGGGGAGAAGGGATCAGTGGGTGCAGTAGGGGAGGGGATCAGTGGGTGCAGTAGAGGGGGAGCGGGGATCAGTGGGTGCAGTAGAGGGGGAGAGGGAATCAGCGGGTGCTGTAGGGGAGGGGATCATTGGGTGCAGTAGAGGGGGAGAAGGGATCAGTGGGTGCAGTAGAGGGGGAGAGGGGATCAGCGGGTGCATTAGAGGGGGAGGGGATCAGTGAGTGCAGTAGGGGGAGAGGGGATCAGTGGGTGCAGTAGAGGGGGAGCGGGGATCAGCGGGTGCTATAGGGGAGGGGATCATTGGGTGCAGTAGAGGGGGAGCAGGCTGCAATGTGTGAGTAGGGGGGAGATGTGGGGAGGAATCCTGGTTTGCAGTAAGGGGGAGAAGGTATCAGTTGGGTGCAGTAGAGGGGAGAGGGATCAGTGGGTGCGTAGAGGTGATCATGTGGGTGCAGTAGAGGGGGAGGGATCAGTGGTGCAGAAGGGGAGCAGGGATCATGGGTGTCCGGAGAGGAGAGGGGATCAGTGGGTGCAGTAGAGGGGAAGGGGATCAGTGGGTGGCAGTAGAGGGGAGAGGGGATCAGTGGGTGCAGGAGAGGGAGAGCGGGGATCAGTGGGTGCAAGGAGAGTGGGAAGGGGAATCAGGGTAGGGGAGAGGGGGATCAGTGGGTGCAGTAGAGGGGGAGAAGGATGTGGTAGTTCAGTGGGTGCAGTAGAGGGGAGGATCATGGTGCATTAGAGGGGGAGAGGGGAATCAGCGGGTGCTGTAGGGAGGGGATCATTGGTGCAGTAGAGGGAAAGGGATCAGTGGGTGCAGTAGAGGGAGAGGGGTCACGTGGTGCATTAGAGGAGGGGTCAGTGGTGCAGTAGGTGGGAGAGAGGGATCAGTGGGTGGCAGTAGCCAGGGGGAGCGGGGATCAGCGGGTGCTATAGAGGGATGGATCTTGGTGCCGTAGAGGGGGGGAGGGGATAGGTGGATCATGGGTGTCAGTGGGCATGTAGAGGGGGAGAAGGATCAGTGGGTGCAGTAGAGGGGAGGCCGATAGTGGTGCGTGAGAGGGAGAGCGGGGATCAGTGGGTGCAGGAGGAGGTGAGAGGGGATCAGTGGTGCAGTAGAGGGGAGATGGATCAGTGGGTGCAGTAGAGGGGGAGAGGGATCAGTGTTGCGTAGAGTCGGGGAGGATGGGGATGCATTGGGGCAGAATAGGGTGGGAGGGGCTGGGGATCAGTGGTGCTGTAGGGGGAGGGATCATTGGGTGCAGTATAATTGGGGACAGGGATCAATGGTGGCATATAGGGAGGGAGCAGGGGATTAGTGGTGCAGTAGAGGTGGTGCAGTAGAGGGGGAGAGGGGATCAGTGGGTGCAGTACGGGAGAGGGGATCAGTGGCTGCAGTAGGGGAGAGGGGATCAGTGGGTGCAGTAGAGGGGGAGAGGGGATCAGTGGGTGCAGTAGAGGGGGAGAGGGGATCAGTGGGTGCAGTAGAGATGGGATCAGTGGCTGCAGTACGGGAGAGGGGATCAGTGGCTGCAGTAGAGAGGGAGAGGGGATCAGTGGGTGCAGAAAAGGGGGAGAGGTGATCAGTTGCTGCAGTAGAGGGAGTGGTATCAGTTGGTGCTCGAGAGGGGGTCAATGGATGCAAGAGTGACGGTGTGAAGGAGGGAGTCGGCGACTCACGGGGGACGTGGGCGGTTGATCAGCGGCTGCTCATTCGGGGGCAGTAAGGTTAATCGGCGGTGGTGGTTCATGGGGGGGGGGGGGGGCTAAGGGTTGATCGTGTGTGTGTGTGTCCTGACTCCTGCTGGTGGAAGGTGGCAATATTCAGTGGCAGTGAATGTTTCTGATGGCCTCTTTTGCCAGCAGTGACGTCACTAACGTCACCACTGACTTCTGTTCCCATCAACTCCATTCACTGCACTGAATATTTCTCATGTGGTAGTTGCCGCTGAAGAAGTTTCACTTCAAAAACAGATTTCAGCCTGCAGCCGCGTGCGCAGTAGCATGTGCGCGCCCTGCAGTTCAGCTGTATAATTGCAGCCATAGGCTGAGTTCAGGGTGGATGCTACGGACGCTTGCGTCCGTGCGCGCCTCCCCCGTGTGCTCCTGGAGCTCAGCGATCTGTGCCCAGGCTACAGGAGTTGGGTCGGGGCGTTTGGGAGCGTGGCGAACTATAATTATAGGGTTGAAATATAATTTTGGGTTGTAGCGGCAAAAAGTAGCAGCGTCAACTGTGCACTTTGCCACCACTGGCGTTTTCAGTTTGAAAACTTCCACCAAACAACCCGAAATTGTGACGGACGTGCAAGCGCGCGCGCGCACACATCGCGTAGCATTCACCCTGAACTCGGCCCTAAGAGTCTGCAGCTTTGCAGTTCTTCGCTGTGCAGCTATCGCAATTGCTCTCTGTGTTTACAATTGGTTTGATGTATTTGTTTTTCGGCCTCGCAGTGTCGCACTATGCGGAGCAGTAGGCAATGTTGGGTATAATCACAGCCTTAGTGTAGTTCCCAGGAACATATGTTGTGCCCTGGTAGATAAAGGCACAGTTATTGGTCAGGTTTATCAGTGCTTCTGGGTAATGGTACGCTATCAGTGGTGAATTCAGGTTGGAAGTTTTGGGTGCTTTGTGAGGGAAGTGATGGCGTGAACTTTGGAACTATTAGATCACAGAGAGCAAGGTA
Source organism: Ascaphus truei (assembly GCA_036426205.1). Classification (NCBI taxonomy): domain Eukaryota; kingdom Metazoa; phylum Chordata; class Amphibia; order Anura; family Ascaphidae; genus Ascaphus; species Ascaphus truei. Next base: position 8,036 of record WSYH01009731.1, on the reverse strand, counting down.
GTGCAGCCCATACTACCAAGAACAGCGGCGCATGTTGGGACCACGTATCGGGGAAACTTTCCTGCACCTAGGACTTCAGTTATTCCCCCAGGTGGGTGAGTTTGTGTGTTTTATGTACTGGAAGTTTGTCTAAACTTTTTCCAATATATTCCCTGTTGTTCAACTTTGCAGTTCTGTCTAGTGTTCTGATACCTGGTGTCATTGTCCTGGTCTCCCGTGACAAATCCATAATATTGACAGGTAGGGGTAATAGGATCGGGTAGACCTCAGGCCTAGTTCCACCTCCTCCCCGTCACTCAAGGGTACTGCTGCAAGTGGGGAAAACCCATGGTGAATCCTAGCAGGCCTGTTCTTACCATAAATTACTGTTAGGGAGGGCTCACTGGTAGCCAAAAAACAATCCTGACTACAGATGATTGGAGATCCCGGGCTTGAAACCCATACATGCAAAGTGTGCTCTCTACCCATGAATGTACTATGTTGAACAGCACAAGGATGAAAGAAAATAAGTATAAACAAATTAACACAAGGTAGAATTCCCCTACTCAGAGCTTACCATGTAAAGGCCTTCATGTTCGTGTCTGAAAGGATAGCAGCTATTAAACCCAGAGCCTCCTGTATGCAAACTATTAACTTTACCACAGCTGCATTTCCCTGATACCGCTTAATGAAACACATCCTACTGAACCAAGAAGCTGGCATTCACCAGTTTCAAAGTTGCATTTGCTTAGGAAAGGTTGGCGCACAAAATGTAGTGATAATTCTTTTATGAGGCAGTGGGTGGCTCTTAAAAGAGCCTTTGTGGCGTGTAAGAGGAAGAAAGGACAGATCCGGATTACTTGGCGCTGGTGTACTTGGTGACAGCCTTGGTGCCCTCGGACACTGCGTGCTTGGCCAGCTCGCCGGGCAGCAGCAGGCGCACAGCGGTCTGGATCTCCCTGGAGGTGATAGTGGAGCGCTTGTTGTAATGAGCCAGGCGGGAAGCCTCCCCAGCAATGCGCTCGAAGATGTCATTCACAAAGGAGTTCATGATGCCCATGGCCTTGGAGGAGATGCCGGTGTCCGGGTGGACTTGCTTCAGCACCTTGTACACGTAAATAGCATAGCTCTCCTTCCTGGTCTTTCTGCGCTTCTTCCCATCCTTTTTCTGAGGCTTGATGACCGTTTTCTTTGCCCCCTTCTTGGCGGCAGGAGCGGACTTCGCTGGCTCAGGCATCTCAACCAGGAACACTGCTCCTAAGCAAACACAAGAATAATACCTTCTAACGGCCGCGCCGTGTCTTTTATAGGGTAAGTATGCAAAGTGAGACTCCCAAGCTCTGCTTTGCTATTGGCTGCAATGAAACCCGCCCCGGTGTCTCATTCTGGTCATTTGATTGGTGGTTGTAGAAGTCTTTCTTTGATTGGATGGCTTGTGAAGTCATTGTAATGTGTCCAATCATAGCACAGATTCCACCACGCCCATACTTATAAAAGACAGCGACTGGGCGCGGCTTGTTCACATCACGCTCTCTGTCACCGGTTGTTGCTGTTCTTGAGTAGAAGGTCTCACTATGTCTGGTCGTGGAAAACAAGGAGGAAAGGCTCGTGCCAAGGCAAAGACCCGCTCTTCCCGCGCTGGTTTGCAGTTCCCAGTCGGCCGTGTGCACCGACTTCTTCGCAAAGGGAACTATGCTAATAGAGTGGGAGCCGGCGCCCCTGTTTACATGGCCGCAGTCCTTGAGTATCTGACTGCTGAGATCCTGGAATTAGCTGGTAACGCCGCTCGGGATAACAAGAAAACCCGCATCATCCCCCGCCACCTGCAGCTGGCTGTGCGCAACGACGAGGAGCTGAACAAACTGCTGGGCAAAATTACTATTGCTCAGGGCGGTGTTCTGCCCAACATCCAGGCAGTGCTGCTGCCTAAGAAATCCGAGAGCCACAAGCCGGCTAAGAGCAAGTAATACGGAACCTGACATCACGGAAACCGATCTTCACCTCACCCATAAACACAAAGGCTCTTTTCAGAGCCACCCACAATATCAATAAAAAAAAAGCTTATTTCTCTGGATATTGTTGAAACAATGTGTTGCTAATGGGTTGCACGTCGTTACAAGGTTTAATAAATACCAAGCAGGCATATTCCATTTACTGCACGCTTCCGTTTGTAAACCAAGTCTAATAAAGGTCTGAGATGAATGTGTTTAGCGGAGATGCATTGAGTCAAACAAGTATGCTGACCCGTAGTGTATCTATGGATTCCTGTGTATACCATTATGTACACACGTATAGACATGTAATGACGTACAGACAGGTATAAACGTTTTTTTTTTAACCTTTTATTTTAATCACTCAAATGAGTACATATAAAAACCGTGTCTAGATCCATATATACTGTATCTGGATAGTTAGCACTGGTGTATAACCTGTGCGCATGTAAAGGCGTGTGTATTTGACATTATTCACATTGGTCGCTGTTTGGAAGACTCATTTAACTTGCCTATCAAAATACCGGTCCTAAATTAAAGATCTTTAAAAAATAATAATAATCTATAATACAGAGTGCCTGTTTTGATTCACTTTTACATGGATGGTTAATTGTATATAAATCCGAGTTTAATTGGAGATAAATGTCCATTGCAGACAAAGGGAGAATTGGCGCCAGAAAGTTAGTGGAATTGTGTATAGATATTTGCATGGAGATGAATGGGGAGGAAAGTGTGAAAGCGTCTCCTCTGTATAATTATACCGAAACGCAATCTTACATAGATAATAATGTGTAATACATTTTTTATTGAAATGCCCAGTATGTTTTATGGAAATTGCCGATTCATAAGGACAAGGGTACAGGGGGACGCGGGTGTAACGATTAACGTATAATAGGGATATTCTTGTCCAATCAGAGCGCAGGCGGGAAGATTCGAAACAGTAACGGCTTTCCCGTATCCAATCACAAGTAGCTGTTTCGTACTAAGCGGGAGATTCAAATCAGCAACGGCTCTCTTCCAGCCAATCAGGATTAAGGGTGGTCTATAAATAAGCAGTTCTGCCGTATTTTTCCACTATTAGTACTTTGCAACAGGAAAGTTCACATCACCTTGTAGAGATGGCTCGTACTAAGCAGACTGCCCGCAAGTCCACCGGAGGGAAAGCTCCCAGGAAGCAGTTGGCGACTAAAGCTGCCCGCAAAAGTGCCCCGGCCACTGGAGGCGTGAAGAAGCCTCACCGCTACCGCCCAGGCACAGTGGCTTTAAGAGAGATCCGGCGCTACCAGAAATCAACGGAACTGCTTATCCGCAAGCTGCCCTTCCAGCGTCTGGTAAGAGAGATCGCTCAGGATTTCAAGACAGACTTGCGCTTTCAGAGCTCGGCAGTCATGGCTCTGCAAGAGGCCAGCGAGGCTTACCTGGTCGGGCTCTTTGAGGATACCAACCTGTGTGCCATCCATGCCAAGAGAGTCACCATCATGCCCAAGGACATCCAGCTGGCCCGCAGGATCCGTGGGGAGAGGGCTTAAGGAAGCGGCGCTCCAAGTCTGATCCACTCTCACAACACAAAGGCTCTTTTCAGAGCCACCACATTCTCCTTTAATGTGCTTTAGTCACTTGAATATTTATCATTTCTATGTATATAAACGCACGGTACAGCTAATGCTTTATTTTCTCGGAAGTCTCTTATGTCACACTGTGTACATTGGCTCAGTAACTTGCATGTGTGTAGCATATTGGATATGTCCCGGGATAAGATAATGTACATACTTTAGATTCTAAACATTCTGTAGTATAATAGGATTGTGAATATATAGCTCGAGTGTGTTTAGTTGTGATTGTGATACCCTGCATTACATCTATGGGCTACACATTTGGTGTGCAATAATTCATCTGACTTTCACACTTAATATTTTGCATGAGAACTTCAGGCTGGTACATATTATATATGGGCACACTGGAAAAAAGGAGAACATAAATACAATCACTAGCAAAACTTTTAGTGTTTTACAATATATCTAGGATAATCCGTCAGTATTTTCAATAAATAACTTCTAATAAAATGTTTCTGGTTACAAAAAACAGCTTAATTAATATTTTCCCACGGCAATCAGTGGCTTTATTGCAATCTCCTATCCAAGTATGGGTTCCACAAGTAGAAGTTCCCACAGCAATTGATGATGATACTTTGTGATGTGTTTAAGTGTCAGCTCAAAAAGAAATTCCCACGGCAATCAAGAGGAGGAATGAGGTTGTACAGCGTCCCTCCCCCGCACAGCACTGCGGGGGCTTTAATATTCATTTAAAAAGGCTTCCACATCAAGCAGTGTAAGCAGGGTTTAATGTGAACACAAATATACATATAGAAACCATTAAGACAGCGCTATAGCACTAACATAGACTGAAAGTCCACTTTTCTATCAATGGGTTAATTGATTGTTAGGGTATGTGCAAAAATGCCAAGATACACAAGGGTGGAAGTGATCACAATAACTAAAAGTAAGTAATACACTTAGACTAATTCTGTAGTAAAAATGCACGTAAAGAATAAACAAATATTCCTTTTATGCGGTAAGCAAAAATTGTGAAAAAGTCAGGTATATTATCACAAAATCCTTTGGAGACTCGGGCTTCTTTCATCACCGGGCAAACCAATCTCTGGGTGGGATTGTGGTTCAGGCGTCGCTGCTTGCGTGCGCGCGCCCTGCAAGCACTTTGCTGTACTTTATGGGCGCTACCCCAGTGCCCGCGCAACTGCGACAAAGTAGCGCGTTGAAGCGGCAGCGTTCTCAGCATACAAGAAAATCTGTTTTTTCAGGTGGCTGCCGCGTGATGTCAGTGCACGTGCGCTCGTTCAGCCAATAAGGGCAAACCAGCTTCGTGACGCGTCAGCCACGCCCCCGCCATGTGTCTACGTTCTCCTGCAGCCAAATTCACAAACCGCTTGGCTGCAGGAGTGCGCACTGTGCTAGTTCGCACGTGGCCACACAGGGACCATAATACCAGCGTAAGAGAAAAAAGTGTGCGTGCCGAGCACTCGCATTTTAAGTGAAACTTCTTTGTCTTTTGTCACATAAATTGTATTTGTGATGGTTTTAATTACAGATCAAAACACAAAGAATGTTGGCCGAGTGTTTTAGCTATTTGCACGTCTATATTTATAGTAACTGAATTGTGTGTGTGTGTGTGTCTCTCTGTTTCCTACCCCTCCTCTCTCCTGACTCCCCCACCCCCGCGGAGCTGTGGACACGGGGGGGGGGGGGGGGGGGGCTCTGTATGAGCCTCCCCCTGGAGGAGCTGTGGGCTTTGTTTTCTGCTTCAGCCAGCCCCCCGGCGGAAGTATGGGGACATAGGGGGTGGGGGGTGCTCGGCAGCTCACTGGGGGGGATTGGCCCATCACTCGGGGGGCGGTGTTTGGCGCATCTGGGGGGCGTGTCAGTCAGTGTATGTCTGTGTGGTGTGTATGTCTCTCTGTCTGTATCCTACCCCCTCTCTCTCTCCATCCTCCCCCACCCCCGGCGGAGCTGCGAACACGGGGGGCTCTGTCTGAGTCTCCTGAGCAGCCCCCCCCCTTGGAGGTACACACCTGGAGCAGCCCCCACTCTCTTCCCCCCGGCGGATCTGCGGACACGGCTTTGTGTCCTGCTGCAGCCAGCCCCCCGGCGGAGGTACGGGGTGGGTACTGAAGGGCACAGTAAGGCCACGGCCCCAGTACCTTCCACAGCGCACGCCTCGGCGTGCACTGTGCGTTCAAGCTCCGCCCCTCCAGTCAGTCCGGTCCCAGTTACTACCCTGTCGCGCACATTTCCCCAGCGATGTGCGACAGGGTTTCACTGAGACACGGGAATTTGAGCTCAGAGTTTGCGACGGAGGCGTGGCCATGCCTTTGCCGGCGGTTCAGCCAATGAGGGCGAACTAGCCGCGTGAGGTCATAGCCACGCCCCTGCAAACCCCCCGCCATGCCCCCTCCTGTCGCAAACGCTCCCTCCCAGGATCGCGGTGCACATCCCACACCCCTCCCCCAGAGTATACCCCAGTGCTGACTGGGATCGCAGCCTAATGCGTGTGTGCATGCAACTTCATCAGAGGTGATGTTGTGCTGAGTTTTCTCATATTTAAGCCTGAATGTCCAGTTGATTCTAATTGTACCCTCAATGTAAAGAATGACATAATAATTAACAAAATACATTAATTTAAAACAATTGTTAGACCATAGTTCCAACCATAAGAACTACTTTAGACAACATAATAATTTTATAAAATACCAAATAGCAATAAAGAAATGTATAAAGTTAAACCATCACGATTGACTTTTAGTACTTATTGTCAGTCATAGATGACTACATCTCTAAAATATATTGTTGGCCTGATTATCCAAAAGCCTGTTAGTAACTAAAAAGAACCAAAAGACAAAACAAATACATTATATTGAAAAGACTACATGTACAAAATGAATTGGACATGCTATCTTAAAGGAACAGCGCTCTAGAATTGCTTGACTTGGGAAGATATTGGGATAACCTTCCCAAGACATTGAAATATAATTGTACAGTGTACTAGAAGAATGGACGAATAGCAATGAGAAGCGGGACAAGAAGCTGTTCAGGGCATACCTACTGAAGCGCAACCTACTGTGGCATGCCCCGGCACCTAATTGAGGCTAGATTATACCCCCGCAGGCCACCGTTGGTGAGTGTATATTGTGTGTCTGCTGGCTTGCAGGAATAAACTATCGTTTAACTATTGTGTCCTGCCTGCTGATAGTGATCCCAGTGGTTTTGGTGTTAAAAGTTCTGGTCTCCGGTGACAATGTACATAAACCCTGTCATGAACTGCATCAGTTATTTTCTAGGGGTCACCGGACACTCCAGATACCGGATGGATATGTCTTTCTACTATGGTCATTTGGCTTTGCCCTACATTTTCAGCTAACCCCCAGAAGCCTCAGTGTAGTTCCCAGGAACAGATGTGGTGCCCTGGTAGATAAAAGCAGCTCTTGGTCAGGTTTATCTGTTGTTCTGGGTAATGGTACGTTATCAGTGGTGAATTCTGGTTGGAAGTTGTGTGTGCTTTGTGAGGGAAGTGATGGCGTGAACTTTGGAACTGCTAGCTCACAGAGAGCAAGGCAGTGGAGCCAATAGTACCAAGAACAATTCCTGTTATGCGGTTTTTGGTTTCTTCTGCAGATCACTTGAAATTCATACGGATCACTACACTGGGTAATCAGACGTTCCTGCAGCACTTGTACTTCTTTAGCAGCCTGCAGATTATCTTCCTGCAGAGTTTGCTACTTCTCCTCTTGATTCTGGAGGTACGTACGCAGACCTTGCAGTTGGTTCTGCAGTCGGTGCTCTGCTTCAAACTTCTCATCTTCCAAAAGTTTCTTTATTTTTTCAAGCTCGTACAGCTTTTTATTCTTTTCATTGACGTGGTCTGTCAAATCAGAATTTTCTTCTTTCAGTCTTAAATTTTCTCTTTTTGCAGTCTCTGTAAGATTCAAGGCCTCCTTGTAGTCCTCGTCCCATTTACTCACTTCTGCTTTGAGACTCCCGGTCTCCTGGCGTGAGACTTCCATCTCTAGGTTGAGGGTCTGAAGCTCCATGTGAGAGACTTTGAGGATAGTTTTTTGAGAAATGTTCAGCTCCTCAGCTCCTCAGCGAGACTGTAAAGTTCCTTTTTAGAGACTTTGAGTTCTGTGTGGCAACTGCTGATCTCTTGGTGTGAGGCAACCAGTGCTATGCGGAGAGTATGAACCTCCTTCTGGGATATGTTCACCTCTGTCTGGACACTGTTGACCTTCTGGTGTGAGGCATTTAGTTCTATGCGGAGAGTGTGAACCTCATTTTGAGGAGACTTCCACCTTTCTATGATGATTGCGAACCTCTTGCTGAGAGAGACTAATCTCTTTCAGTGCCTCTTCTGTTTTAGATTAGTAATCATTCGGTCAGACTTGCTCTGTTTTTCCACCATGGCGGTATTAGTAGCGTTTGCAGTATCTAGCTCAGTCTTGAGATTGTCCAATTCGGTCTTGGCCAAAGAGTAAATTGTGAGCACATTCTTCTGTAG
>WSYH01009730.1:5000-25117 GCA_036426205.1 Ascaphus truei | reverse complement strand
ACCCCTGCCACAGCTTGTCTCCGAGGGGACCACAATCCGTGGTTAGTCCCAGCATCTCTGGAGTGGACAAAAGTAAACGCCATGCTGGACTCGGGCTCTGGAAAAACCCTGATCCTAGAGGGCCTAATTCCAAGCAATAGACTATCTTATGACTCTCCTTGGAATATCGAGTGTATCCATGGGGATACAAAGAGATACCCGACGGCGAACGTTACACTGCGTATCCAGGATCAAGAGGCTAGCCTACTAGTGGGAGTTGCTCCCTGGCTACCTGCTCCTGTTCTACTTGGCCGAGACTGGCCCTTGTACCTCGAAACATTGTTGGCCCTTACTCCTACGGAGCCTACTTCTCTGGTAGCGGAGAAGCCCGGAGACTTGTTCCCTTTTTCCCCAGAAATTTTCCCCCGTAGACACCATGTCCCAAAGACACGTAAACAGAGACGTGCGGAAAAAGAGGACTGGTTAAGAAAGGCTGGGACTTTTGGTAACATTAGTCAGCCCAAAGGACTGCAGGTCATGGCCGGGGATGACCAGGTGGGGAACAGATAGATACGGGAGTGTTGCCAGACCTGGATCTTCCTGACTTCCGTCAGAGGCAGAGGGAGGACCCAGCTCTGGCTAGACAATATGAGAAGGTGGTACAGATCAACAACAAGATAATAGATGAACAAGGTGTAAAAGTGTTTCCACATTTTGAACTGTTGAATGACATACTATATCGTGTGAATAAGGTTACACAAACAGGGGAGGTCATTCGACAGATGCTAGTCCCTAAAGGGTTGATTAAAACAGTGTTTACCCTAGCCCATACTCTCCCATGGGGTGGTCATTTGGGCAGAGATAAGACCACGGACCGCATCTCGTCCCGGTTTTACTGGCCAGGCATACATGGTGACATCATGAAACTATGTGAGACATGTCCTGAATGCCAGTTAACTAGCCAAAAAGGACAGAAGCCGGCTCCTTTGGTTCCTCTGCCCTTGGTAGCCGTCCCATTCGAGAGAATTGGGGTAGATCTGGTCGGACCTTTAGAACCCTCTGCGAAGGGACATAAATTTATTGTTGATTATGCCACCAGGTATCCTGAGGCCTTCCCTCTGAGATCAGCCACTGCTAAACAGGTTGCTCACCGGCTGTTAGAACTGTTTTCTAGGGTAGGACTTCCCCAAGTAATGTTAACTGACCAGGGAACAAATTTCATGGCAAAGTTAATGCAGGATGTCCTGAAGTTATTGGAGGCAAAATCCGTCCGGACCTCGGTCTACCATCCTCAGACTGATGGATTGGTAGAGAGGTTTAACCGTACTTTAAAAACTATGCTTAGAAAGTTTGTGGACACTGAAAAGCGAGTTTGGGATGAACTTCTCCCTTTCCTGTTGTTTGCGGTACGAGAAGTTCCCCAATCATCCACAGGCTTCTCCCCATTTGAGCTCCTATATGGACGCCAACCTCGGGGTATTCTCGACCTACTGAAGAAATCCTGGGAGGAGGAGCCCTCCCCCTCCAAGAATACCCTTCAGTATGTCATAGACCTTAGAAACCACATAGACATGATAGGTCGGTTTGCGAAGGAAAACCTCAAATCTGCTCAAGAACGTCAAGAGAGGCAGTACAACCAAAATGCTCGCTTGATGGTCTTCCAACCTGGGGACCAAGTGATGCTACTACTACCGACATCAGAGAGTAAACTCCTTGCGAAGTGGCAGGGTCCTTTCCAAGTTCTCCGCCACACCGGGGAGGTGAACTATGAGATCTCTAAACCAGGGTCCAGGAAGGGTAAACAAATCTACCACGTGAACCTCCTGAAACCCTGGAAAACGATGAGATCGCTGTTCATTCACCCTCGGGAAGGAGAGACGGATTTGGGTCCAAAGCTTCCAAAGGGTAGTACGTACACTGACCATCAGGTTCCCATGGGAGAGCAGTTAACAACGGAACAAAGGTCAGACCTACTTGATGTATGTGACCAGTTCCCAGATGTTTTTTCTGAGCTGCCAGGGCAGACTGATTTAGTGTCCCATAGGATTGAGACAGAACCTGGCGTAAAAGTACGGTCCCGTCCCTATTGATTGCCAGAGGGCCGAAAAGACCTGGTAGAGAGGGAGATAATAGACATGTTGGAATTGGGCGTGATCGATTAGTCCCACAGCGAATGGTGTAGCTCTATCGTGTTGGTCCCTAAACCAGATGGGAAGGTGAGGTTTTGCGTGGATCTGCGAAAGGTAAATGCTGTATCCAGATTTGATGCATATCCAATGCCTAGGGTGGATGAATTGCTTGATTCGCTTGGTAAAGCAGAGTATATCTCCACGCTAGATCTCACGAAAGGATATTGGCAGATACCTCTAGCGGAAGAATCCAAATGCAAAACTGCCTTCGCCACCCCTCTCGGTTTATACCAATTCGTCACTATGCCATTTGGGTTACATGGGGCTCCAGCCACGTTCCAAAGGTTAATGGACAAGGTACTACGACCCCATAGGGCATATGCCGCGGCCTACTTGGATGACATTGTCATCTATAGCAGACACTGGCAGTCTCATATAAAAAGGTTAAGGGCAGTCCTAACGTCCTTAAGAGAAGCAGGGCTCACTGCAAATCCCAAAAAAATGTGCCCTGGGTAAATCCACTACAAAGTACTTGGGCTATGCCGTTGGGGGAGGGATAGTAAGGCCACTAGCTAGCAAGGTGGCCGCCATAAAGGAAGTCCCCACCCCACAGACAAAGACACAGGTCCGCTTCCTTTTGGGGTTAGCAGGGTATTACCGGCGGTTTATCCCCTTAATGACTGTAGCGGTTAATAACCGCTATGGTGATTAAGGGGTTAGGGGACATTACATTGGCTGTTTTTATTCTTGTGTATGTCTTGCAGCATCGGAGGGGGCATGGGCAGGATGAAGATGAGGATGAAGACGGCCTTCATCGTGGGTGCCTGTAAAAGGTAAGTGTAATATATATTGACTTTATTCATTGTAATTTATATGTATTTAAAATGGGCAAATGCAATATTATCCATATATGGATAATAGTAATTTTGCCCATTACTGTACTGTATGTGTTAGGGGGCGGCGGGATGTGTTGTATATTGCTATGTTTATTGGGGGCAATTGGCCCCAATAAACATGTTTTTGTGCCTTAACCCCTTCATTGCCTTAGCGGTTAGCCGCTAAGGTAATGGAGCTGCTTTAATGTATTTTTATTAATAGTGTGCGGGAGCAGGGGGTCCTCTGAGCTGAACCGCATTGATTTCTGCCTCAGAGACCCCCTGCTTCCCGAGTTACAGGCCCCGGTTTGGGGCATCGGAGGCCAGTGTCGCCGCCATCTTTATAGAGCCCACGTCGCATCTTGGATGCTATAAAGATGGCGGCGACGAGGAGCATGGGCGACGGACCAGGGTATGGCAGCATAAGTACATAGCACTGGCCCGCGCTCAACAAAGATTGCATTAAAAATACCCTCAAAACCCACAAAATACTTATAAAACCGCTAGACAGCACTGCATAACCGTATCAGGATGGCCCCGAAAAAGCCAGCGGGTCAAAAAAAGCAAAAGTTGGACGATGTCAGGGCATAATTTGGAGGCTCGGGCGCGAGGGAGCAAGCAGGAGAAATGGCGCCGGCTTCAAATCCAGACACCGACACGGAGCAAGAGGGGGATGAGGAAGGAATAAACAGTCAATCCCTTCTCCCAGTACGGCGCTGTGATTTTGAAAGACTCTATAATGATTTAAAATCGCTACTGCAGGCCGAAATTAAGGAGGTCAAGCGAGACGTGGTGAAGCTGGGGACCAGAACGGATGAGCTGGAGACTAAAATGGATCTCACCATCAGAGCAGGGAAAAAAATGGAGAAGAAGACAGGCGACTTGCAGAGAGAAATAGACAAATTAAGAGAGTGGCAGGAAGATGCAGAGTACCGTGACAGGCGGAATAACATCAGAATAAGGGGGGTCTCTGAGGAGGTAGGAGACTGTGAAGAGTATACTGCCCGCTGGCTGGAATCCCTGCTGCCGGACTGCAGCAAAGAGGCGCTAGCTATGGACCGCTGCCATAGGGCCCTCCGCTCCCGACCAATTCACAACGAACAGCCGCGGGACATTATTATCCGGCTGCATTTCTACACTACAAGGGAGACAGCCTTACGCCACACAAGGGCCCTGCCTTTCATCGAATTCGAAAACAATAAAATGCTCATTTTTCAAGATTTGTCCCCTGTAACCCTAATGAGACGCCGCAGCCTGCTGCCGGTTACTAAGGTTCTCCACGAGCAAAACGTGCGGTACCGATGGACCTTCCCGTTTGGGTTGCTGGTGGCGCGGAACGGGAAGTCCATCACGATGAAAGAACCTGCAGATGGGCCAGAGTTCCTAACTAAACTGGGCCTGAAGGGTGCCCCGGTAAGGGCAGCGGACGAGGCAGACACACTGGAGCCGGAATGGAGCGGGCTCACCAAAGTCCAAGGGGAGCAAGCGGTGAAGGACTATGACAGCCATAATAATGGCTCACACAAAGTTATAAGTTAGCCAGTTAAGTCCCACGAAAAATGCCTGCCTGTGCATTATGGAGTCTTCCCGTCTGGAAAGGCATAGCAGCGGTAATGCCCCGTGAATAGGGAACATTGGAAGCCCCCGGACGATTTTCGAACACCCCCCCTTCAATCCGCACAGTTCACGGCGGCTCCTGAAAAGAAAGAAACTCACCTTTGATTCCGGCCCTGGAAGGTGAAAGAAGATGGCGGGCAAAATGGCGCTCTTCAAGATCCAGCGTGAAGCACAGAACCAGGAAGAGGTAAAACGGCGGGAGGAGAGAGCGCGCTCCATCCTCCTCGAGGCAGCAGACGATCCAAAATGGCGGCCGCCGGAAACCAGAAGTCGTCATCTACCGGAGCCAAACAGAAAGATGCCATCTTGGTTGGGGCGGCTGACGTCATCAGCAGGCGCGCGCGCACCGACAGGCGTCATCAGGGAGAAGAAAGCCCCATGCAGAAGCCCAGCAAGGCGCCGGTCACAATGAAAATGGCAGAAGGAACGGAGGGGGGGTCTAGCAGGCCAGAGGGTCGGGATGGGTAGGGAAAGACAGCGGGCCGCCAGAAAAGAATGAGGCAGCTATGCCCAGTAGTTAGGGGGGGTCAGAGAGGAGAAGAGGGGAGGAAGAACAGCGTTAGAGGAGCCACGAAAGAAGGGGCAGAAAGATAAAAGGAGGGGGCCTGGAGAGGGACCGGGGGTAGGGGAGTTAGGAGCACCTAGGTTGGCAGAGAAGAGGGCAGAGAATAGGCACACTGGAAGCGTGCTATAGGGGCAGTTCAAGTCTTACAGAAGCTCAGGTTAGAGCTCATGCAGGCTAGTTAAGGTTACTAAGGTTATGGTTATGGGTTTAAGGGGTTAAAAGGGGTATAGAGAGAACGCGGGCCCGGGGCGGTGAGGGAGCTCCATGCCTCGGGGTTGGCATGTGCTGCGGATGGGGCCAGGGGAGGTAGGTCCCCCTGGATCCTATTAAAGTCCTTTGGGGGTAAAAGGGGGTCGTGGTCTAGAGGCCGCAGGAGTCACCACCCCAAAGGCGCTGGATTGGCTACAGGAGGGGGAGACCTGCCTAAGACATGCAGATGAGCATACAGCTATATTTGCATATATATATATATATATATATATATATATATATATATATATATATATATATACACCTCTATATACAGTACTCTATTTGCAAAACTGCTAGAAGATTGCTGAATGACAAAGGGAAAGTGGCTGGGAGGGGGGAGTTTAAGTGGACATGGGACTTGAATACAATACTGAAACAATATTTCACCTCCCAATGTACTTTTCCCCTATCCACTTTCCTCGTCTCTTCTCACTTCCCCACAGCCACAACTTACATAACTGAACTTCAGTTGCATTCCTTTCATTTCTGGATGGCAGCGAAGGGTGAAGATATTGTGTATCCATTTATCTCCTCAGAGTGTGCCATAGGGATTAGCTAATTAAATTGTGAACCTCTTGTTGCCATGGAGCTTGTCAATGCATAGATCTGTCTTCCAGGATAAAATATGGGCCATTGTCTCACTTTCTCATTGAGTGAATTTACCAGGACATAAAAAAATTCTAGGAATTGATTATTTTCCTCTCCTAAATCTAGCTCTGCCTGCCTTCTGTAATGATTCTCCTTTAAAACAGATTCCATTCGCTCTCCCTGACTTGTCCTTGTACATGAAAGGTAAGGGAATTAACTATCTTTTTTATTTGCCATAGAAGTGAAACAGCTCGTACGAAAACCTCCTCTCTCCGCCGGCAACCCCGCTTCTTGCAAACATAGCTCAGGTCTATACTGTATACTTGCAGTACACTGTCAATTCAACACCGTGGTTGGCTTGTCCTAAACATACTGTAGTGGTCTTGTACATGTAGAGCACAGCATTTTGACAATGGTCTTTGGACAAATTGTAAAAGGCTTATCCAATATGTCTAATAATCATTAGCCGGCCTTTGGGCAAGGCGGCTGCTTTGGCCCCGTGCCTCGGGAGGCCCCGCCCTCCCTCCTCTCTGTTCTCTTCCTCCTCCTGTTGGCGCTGGGATCCAACTTTTACCCGACCAGAGGCGGGAGCTGGAGAAGGGAGCGTGGGATTCCCCCTCCTCCAGCTCCCCTCCCACCGGTCAGATGTTGGATCTTGGCACCAACAGAAGAAGGAAGAGGAGGAAGCGCAGGGCCTCTAGACCGGCAGAGAGATAGATGCTGAGGTGTCTGGGTGATGTTTGTTGTGTCCTCTTACCTTCTCCACAGCGGGCCGCCTCCTGCAGTTTCATATTTCCATGACAATGCAGCATCATATGAGGCGAGGTGACGTGTCATGCCGCCACGACGCTGCCGGAGGTGGGCTGCTCGACTAGGTAAATCTCTCTTCTTTTTTGTTTATGGGGGGGTCAGCTCTGTCAGTGTGCCACCTTGGGCCCTGCAAAGCCTAAGGCCAAATGCTGAAAAGTAGGTGAGTAATGACAAAATGGAGGTCAGTGAAGAACAGATGTAGTAGAATACTTTGTCACTGAATACCATACGATCTGAACCACTTGACAGCATTATACCATTTGTGAGATGGACACTTGATAGAACCCAGCTGAGGTCGTTTTACAAAGCCTTCCTGATACCTTAAAGTTGGTGGATTTGGTAATGGCTCTCGATTACCCTCCACATTTCCTATTATTCTAATGAACAAGTTACTATATAAACACCCAACATTTCACTGAATGGAGACAAAACATAGTATATGTCGTTGGGGTTGTTATGAATTATCTCAGACAAAACAGTGCGAATGGGCTGGAATGATTAAATGTGCTTAGTAGACCTGGGTGATTTATTTGGGCAGATTTGGATTGGATTCCGCCAATCAGTCTCAAAAAAAGGGCGGTGAGTTTTTTTTATATATATATATATATATATATATATATATATATATATATATATACTTATAGAGGAATGATGATGTAATATCAACACATAGTTATGCTAATTAATTACCATACAATAACAAAATACATGATAAAAATACATAATAAAATTGAAAAGGAAGACAACATTTGATAAGGATAGATAGTGTGCGCAGAAACTGAACACACTCATATTTGGCTAAATTGTGATAACTATGAGTGCTCAGTACTCAGTGACCCCACACATTTATACATTTATCAATGGAAACTGTCCTTGATTTGATCCCAATGATTATGGTCAGAGTCCTGGAATGAATGAAATCCAATTAGACTAATCCAGAGAATTTGAACCTAACTACATAGCTACATAATGTTATAGGTTAGCGGTGCGCAATATGGGGGGCGGGAGATTTGTCTGGGGGGGCGCGGGCGGGTGCAGAGGTCCCGCGCTCCTCCCCAAGGCATTTAAATGAAATGCCGGGGATCACGTGAGGCCTCTGCAACAGTAACATGTCAGACACGTCTCCATGGCAACGCGGCATCAAATGACACCGCGGGGTCATGTGACGTCACGCGACCACGGAGTGTCACTTGACGCAGCTGGCAGGTAGGGGAGGGGGCACAAGACCGGGTGAGGACAGGCACGGGGACGCAGCTTCAAAAGTTTGCGCTCCCCTGTTATAGATTACCATGCCAACAAATTATTATAGTGCTATAGTGATCAATAAATATTACATTTAATACTTAATTATTGTGATGTTTCTAATCTACTGTGTGTTACAAATAACATTAATATCTTACAACTCAATACATTGCAATAATGTGATACCTATTTATTTGTGATTTAAAGTGTGTTACATAGTGATAAATTATCTAATAAATAAATCTTAAACTAATCCCACACAGTGACTACTTAATTCTGTGAATAAATTTGTTTTTAATGTCATTACTATGAATGTGATGAAGATATAGTGTATATATAAATTCCTACCAAGGGTCCTATTTGCGAACTAGTTCCAGAGGAAATTTAATAAATCATTCACCCCCAGACCACTGTTCCTAACCCAAATTCAAACAACTGCCCTAATGGCAATGCATTCATTCAAACCTTTTGGATTGAATGTTCCCCTGACATAAATCCAATATGTTTCCCTAAGGCTCAATCTTTTGAACCTATCACAGCACTTAATAGATAAGACGGAATAGCTTCAAAGCCGATCAGAGATAAAGAACCCGAATCCTTATGATCTATTTGGGATTAATGTCTTGAAAGATTAGGAAGCGTGTACGTCATGTATGTGCTGTCCGCCCAACATACTGGAGACCGCATGGACAGGTGAGCAGATATACTATATGTGTAGACAAACAGTCTATATGTCCTACTACTGGATATGACACTCCATTTGAGTGGGAGGTAACCGTATCCCCTTTCTTACGATGTTTACACGTAAGGCACCGTGTTCTCCCACAGGAGAAATTACCATTTGGGGAAGGTCCATTCATTAAACTCCCCTTGTTTTCTGTTCATAACCTGCGAGGTGCTTTCATAGTTTTGATACTTCTCGCTTTTGAAATACAATTGGTATTTAAGTCAGCTGTGCGCAAACTGGGGGGCACAACCCCCAGGGGGGCGCGAGACTGAATGCGGGGGGCGCTGGGTTTACAGAGGCCCCGCGCGCTTCCCAAAGGCACTTAAATTAAGTGCCGGGGAAGCTGCAGGGCCTCTGCAAACCTAACTTACCTTGGCTCCGGTGGCTTCTCACACACGTCGCCATGGCCGCTAAGGTAATGAAGTGGCTGTAAATGCATTTTTCCTGCATCGGCTTCATGCCGGGGGTCTCCGGTGCTGGTATTAATGGGTATCAGCTCCTGAGATCCCCGGCATCAATCCAATGCAGGAAAAAGGCCAACATTTTTCTAAGTCCCGAATCGCCGCTCATCGATGCTTCTCACCACCAATCTTATTTTACTGTTTGGATTTGGGGAGAAAATTGCCATTTTAGGGCCGCGATAGGCGGCGATCGCCGACTCACGGCTACTGGAATCGCGCGTGTTTATGAACATTCAGAAAAGTGTCTATGTGGCTTATCGCCGCTCAGTCGGCGATTTGATTTTCTTCAAAAGATTTTTCGGCGATACAGGCCGTTATCGCCCACTTATCGAGGCTACTGAATGATAGTTGGCATTTTGGCCGATAAGTGCCTACCGCTGCGTCTATAGTATTTCAGACGGAGCGGAGGGGAGACGCGCGCACGCTGCGCGTTCACATCTATGGTCCTCTTTGAGGATGTGTATAGATGGCACCAGCGCGCACGTCAGAGAGAGCTGGCAAAGGCGCGAAATTGAAGGAGACAGAGCCAAGTGATTTTTTGCGCGGTGGCATGATCACATGACCTGTCTTCTCCAATCAAAGTGAAGTTACATTTTCAAAGTGACGCCATTTTTCTTTTTTGTATGCCGGTGGTATACACACACAACACAAACACACACAACACACACAAAATTAAAGTTAATTTCCAGACCGGGAGAAAGTGAACTTGTCTGCACAGTGCTTCAGATGCTGCATCTGAATAAATTCCGGTGGATCNNNNGGGATTTGAGGTAGGGAAGTGACTTCCGCGCCGGAACGTTATTGCCCACGCCTCCCAAATATTTATTGCCACGCCCCCAAATCGCCCCGCTGCATACCCTGCAAAGCCATAAAAAAGCTCAGGCTTCAGCAAGTGTATTGCAGCGTGTGTGCCTTCCCCGCCGTCCTGAAATACTATAGACGGCAGCCTTTATCGACGCTTACTACATAGCCCCTGTGTCTCGTCTCCTCTCTCTCTCTCTCTCTCACGCTCTCCCAGCCCTGCCTTTGATGCCCCCCCTGCCTTTGACATCCCCCCCTGCCTTTGACGGCCCCCCCTGCCTTTGGACGGCCCCCCCTGCCTTGACGCCCCCCCTGCCTTTGAGCCCCCCCTGCCTTTGACGCCCCCCCCCTGCCTTTGATGCCCCCCCCGCCTTTGACGCCCCCCCTGCCTTTCACCCCCCCTGCCTTTCACGCCCCCCCTGTCCCGCCCCCCTGGCCCCCCTGCCTTTCACGCCCCCTCCCTGCCTTTCACGCCCCCGTCCCCTCCCTGCCTTTCACGCCCCCGTCCCCTCCCTGCCTTTCACACGCCCCCGTCCCCTCCCTGCCGTTCACGCCCCCGTCCCCTCCCTGCCTTTCCGCCCCTGTCCCTCCCTCCTTCATCCCCCCCTCCCCTCCCTGCCTTTCACGCCCCCCGTCCCCTCCCTGCCTTTCACGCCCCCCCGTCCCTCCCTGCATTCACGCCCCCCGTCCCTCCCTGCTTTCACGCCCCCGTCCCCTCCCTGACTTTCACGCCCCCGTCCCCTCCCTGCTTTCACCCCCCCGTCCCTCCCTGCCTTTCATTCCACCCCCCTCCCTGCCTTTCACGCCCCCGTCCCCTCCCTGCCTTTCACGCCCCCCGTCCCCTCCCTGCCTTTCACGCCCCCGTCCCCTCCCTGCCTTTCACGCCCCCGTTCCCTCCCTGCCTTTCACGCCCCCGTCCCCCTCACTGCCTTTCACGCCCCGTCCCCCTCCCTGCCTTCCAAGCCCCGTCCCCTCCCTGCCTTTCACGCCCCCCCCCCCCTCCCTGCCTCACGCCCCCACCCGCTCCTGCCTTCCACCCCCCTCCCTGCCTTTCACGCCCCAATCCCTGCCTTTCCGCCCCCCCCCCTGCCTTTCACTTCTCTTCACGCCCCCCTCCTGCCTTTCACGCCCCCACCCCCATCCCTGCCTTTCCACCCCCCTCCTGCCTTCACGCCCCCACACTCCATGCCTTTCACGCCCCCCTCCCTGCCTTTCACGCCCCCCCCCCTGCCTTTCACCCCCCCCTCCCTGCCTTCTCAACGCCCCCCCTCCCTGCCTTTCACGCCCCCCCCCCCTCCCTGCCTTCACCCCCCCTGCCTTTCACGCCCCCCTGCCCCTTTCACACGGCCACCCCCTGCCTTCACATTCACACCCCCCGGCCTTCATGCCCCCCCCCCCCCTGCTTTCACACGCCCCCCTGCCTTTCACCCCCCCTGCTTTCACACGCCCCTCTTGCCTTTTACGCCCCCCCTGCTTTTCACTCCCCCTCCCTTGCCTTTCACGCCCCTCCCTGCCTTTCACGCCCCCCTTCCGAGAGCGGGGAGGGGGGCAAGGATGGACGAAGTGGCCCGATGTGTAGACTAAGGTCGAGGAGAAATAATGTTGTAATAAAATCTGGGTAAGGTAGCATAGTACGGCGAACACTTAATGCAGGGAAGGTACTTGCGAGAGAGAGGTATGAAACGGGTGGTAGGTCATATACTTGATGAAGGGTTCGGAGATAGGAGAGAACCAACGGCCGGGGGGTAGCGTAGGAGGAAGGACAGATGAGAAGGCGGGACGCAGGCTGACCTGAGGCAATGGAGTTCCCCGTTGTTAGGGGGGCCATGCCAGGTCATCCCGAGAATGGGCTCCCAGGGTAGGGTAGTAGATGCATCCAAGACAAGGTAATCTGGAAGGTGCTAGGGGGTGCGAGTATATCTGAACCGGACGCAAGTTACAGGGTTAGGGGCTAAAGGTAGTCGGGGCACAAGTGTCGAGAAGGCGAAGAGGGAGGGTGGGACAGGGACGGGAAATGCTGGAAATGGAGGAGAAAGAAGGATGATGGCAGAGGAGTGGGGTGTCAATCTAACATGCCCAAGGCGGTAGTCTGAGGAGGGGAAGAGGAGTAGACAAATAACCTGAGCGACCACGGTGCCTCGCGGGGAGTCAACATAGGTAGTAGGAAAATAAAGCGAATAGGGAGGAATGGGCGCAGGGGGAGAGACAAGGAGAAAGTCGGGCATGGAGGAGGCGTCGAGTTGACACGAAGTACCCGGGGGTGGACCGGTCAATAGGGGTCCGGGAAGGTACAACATTAACCAAAGTGCTGGTGGGGGAACTTGGGTGTCTCGAAGCCAGGAGTAGTGAAGCATAAAATAGGGGGTGTGGGAATGCGGGATCGCTGATATGTTCAATGGCGACGATGCGAGATGAGGGGGATGTTTCGTAGGTGGATTGAGAGCAAGCGCGACATCAGCAAAAGCAATCAAAGCACTGGGGATGTAGTGGAAGAAACGGTGACGCGCAAGGGGGATAAGCGGGACGGGAAGGGATCGAGGCAGAGTAGTATATCTGCCTGGTAGGGAATTGGGGGTGGGGGAGCGCATCAAGGTAAGCTTTCCCTCCCCCAAACGTGCGCGAGAAGACGATACTAGACGCACAAGGAGTGGAGCGTGGTTTGGGGATGGGTTTCGGGTGAGTGGGGTTTACAAGCCACAACGGGGTTGCCGGTATCACCGTCCACGTCCCCGTCCCTCGCCCCGGCTAGGGGGTCAGCATGGGGTTATGTCCAGACGGAGAGACGCAAGGTAGGGGTACGGTAACAGGGCCGCAGAACGGAAGATGTCTCGCCAAACGGGAAATGAGCCGTGTGGTGGAGTGGGATGTCGGGAATCGGATGTATAGTGAGAGTTAGGCGGAGGTGTGGTGGCACAAGCAGGAGTTGAGTCGGGGGGTTATTGAAAATGGAAGCGGACGCCGAAAAAGGGTGGAGTGGAGGGGGGGGGGTAAAAGAGGGGAGAAGAATTGTAGTTAGGAGGGGGGAAGTCGGGGGGGAGGAATGAGCAGAGTTGGAATCCCTGGAAGGGGTGATACGGAAAACTGAGGGGGGGGTTGTAATAGTACATAAAAATGGCTGGACCGTAGTAAAAGGTAGAGATTCCCTCCCCTACAAGAGATCCCGGCTGACTCGTTGGGAGGAGAAGAGGCGAACGTTGCGTTCGAAACCCGGTAGGTAGTAAGTAAGCAAGGTGATGTTCGGCAACGGTAGGAGGGGGGGTGCACTGAATGGCAGTTGCCTAGGTGGAAGAGGGAACATACGGGAGGGATGCGGGCTCAGGAGGAATTCCAGAGAAGGAAGGAAGAAAGAAATAAAGATCATCGAGAGGATAGTGCGGAGGAGTGCTCAGTCGGAGCTGAGGTGGGGACTCTGCGGGGTGATGTGAAATGAAAATGAGAACAATTAGGTCTAGCGGAGCCGAGAAGACGTAGGGGGTACCTATGAGCAGCGCGTAGGCCGCTGAGGGCGTTGAACGTAACGAGGAGTTCAGAGGAAAGATGGGGCCGTATGCAAGGAGGTGTGCAAGGGGGACTGGTATGTTCCTTGTGTAGTTTAATGAGATAAGGGTGTGGAACCCTTAGTATAGAAGAAAATATGTGAAAGATAGTGTGACGTAAAAACAAAGGGGACAGTGGTGGGATAAAGGTGAAAGGGGTTTGTAGGAGATAAGTATCCTCGGAGGGAATGGGTAATCCGTTTTCGGTTGACGGGGAGCAAAAGAGCTGGGAGGAACGAAACAACGGTTCAGAGTAGCGAAGTAGAGAGGTGGGATCCCGTCCTCCCCCCCCCCTCCCTCCTCCCTGCCTTTAACGCCCCCTCCCTGCCATGTTCACGACCCCCTCCCCTGCCTTCACGCCCCTCCCTGCTTTCACGCCCCGTCCCCCTCCCTGCCTTCCACGTTCCCCTCCCTGCCTTTCCACGCCACCCCACCCCTGCCTTTCACGCCACCCCCCTGCCTTTCTCCCGCCCCCCTCCTGCCTTTCACGCCCCCCTCCCTGCCTTTCACGCCCCCGTCCCTGCCTTTCACTGCCCACCCCCTCCCTGCCTTTCACCCCCCTTCCCTGCCTTCCCACCCCCCTCCCTGCCTTTCACGCCCCCGTCCCCTCCCTGCCTTTCACCCCCCGTCCCTCCTCCTTCACCGCCCCCGTCCCCTCCCTGCCGTTCAGCCCCCGTCCCCTCCCTGACTTTCACGCCCCCTCCCCTCCCTGCTGTTCCGCCCCCAGCGCCCCTCCCTGACTTCCCCCCCGTCCCCTCCCTGCTTTCCGCCCCGTCCCCTCCTGACTTTCACGCCCCCCCCGTTCCCCTCCCTGCCTTTCACGCCCCCTTCCCCTCCCTGCCTTTCATCCCCCGTCCCCTCCCTGCCTTTCACGCCCACCGTCCCCTCCCTGCCTTTCATGCCCCCGTCCCCTCCCTGCCTTTCACGCCCCCACTCCCCGCCCTGCCCCGCCCCCACCCTCCCTGCCTTTCCACCCCCCTCCCTGCCTTTCCACCACCACCCCCCTCCCTGCCTTTCACGCCCCATCCCTGCTTTCACGCCCCCTCCCTGCCTTTCTCCCTTCACGCCCCAACCCCTCCCTGCTTCCACGCCCCCCCCCTCCCTGCCTTTCACCCCCCCCCTGCCTTTCACCGCCCCAACCCCCTCCCTGCTTTCATGCCCCCCCCTCCCTGCCTTTAACGCCCCCCCCTCCCTGCTTTCACGCCCCCCCCCTCCTGCCTTTCACGCCCCCCCCTCCCTGCCTTTCACGCCCCCCCTCCTGCCTTTCACGCCGCCCCCCTCCCTGCCTTTCACGCCCCCTCCCTGCCTTTCACGGCCCCCCTCCCTGCCTTTCCACCCCCCCTCCCCTGCCTTTCACTCCCCCACCCCCCTCCTGCCTTTCACCCCCCCCCACCCCCCCTGCTTCACCCCCCCTGCCTTTTCACACCGCCCCCCTGCCTTTCATCTCCGCCCCACCCCTGCCTTTCACACCTCCCCGCCTTTCAGCCCCCCTGCCTTTCCCCACGCCCCCCTGCCTTCTTCACGCCCCCCTGCCTTCACAGCCCTTCTTGCCTTTTAACGCCCCCCTGCTTTTCACGCCCCCTCCCTGCCTTTCACGCCCCCTCCCGCCTTTCACGCCCCCCCGTCCCCCCTCCCTGCCTTTCACCCACCACCCCCCTCCTCACTTCACGCCACCACCCTGCCTTTCTCGCCCCTCCCTGCCTTTCACGCCCCCCCTCCCTGCCTTTCACTCCCCCCTCACCTCCCTGCCTTTCACGCCCCACCCCCTCCCTGCCTTTCAGCCCCCATCCCTAGCCTTCAGCCCCCTCCCTTTCGCCTTCCCGCCCCCTCCCCTCCCTGCTTTCACGGCCCCCTCCCCCCTCCCTGCCTTTCCGCTCTTCCAGCACCCGTACTCCCTGTTCCTCCCCTCTCTCCTGCTCCCCACTTCCATACCCTTCCTTTCCGCCCCCCTCCCCTCCTTCCCTCCCCCGCCCCCTCCCTGCCTTTCACGCCCCACCCTGCCTTTCACGCCCCCTCCCTGCCTTTCACGCCCACTCCTCCCTGCCTTTCACGCCCCCCTCCCTGCTTCCGCCCCCCCTCCACACCCCCCCCCCCTCCTGCCTTTCAAGCCCACTCCCTGCCTTTCCACCCCCCTCCCTGCCTTTCACCCGCCCCCCCCCCCCTGCCTTTCACGCCCCCCCCCCTCCCTGCCTTCATGCCCCTACCCCCCTCCTCTTCACGCCCTGTCCCCTCTCTCGCCTTCACGCCCCCGTCCCCTCCCTGCCCTTTCACGCCCCCCCCCCCCCCCCCCTGCCTTTCACGCCCCCGTCCCCCCCCCCCCTCCCTGCCTTTCACCCCCCCCGCCCCTGCAATCCTGGGCAACGCTGGGTATTCACTAATATATCTAAAGATATATAAAATGTAAGGATGTGGTAGGAACCTCATATGTGTGTTCAGTGTGTGTCCTGTTGTGCTGCCTCTGTTCATAGAAGCTTGTGGAGTTTTTGCAACAGTGTTGCAGTGTGCCCTAGCAGAGTGAGACAGCAGTGTGAGCAATAGCTGAGCTGTGTGTCTGTGCAGATTAGGCAGAGAGGCTCCGTGGAAACTACAATTCCCATGAGATCCTGGCAGTCACCTGATGTAAGGCGAGGTTAATGGGGCAGGAAACTGTGAGTAGCAGAGGGCTCGTGGGGCTGGAAGCTGTGAGTAGCAGAGGGGGGGCGGGGGTAATGGGGCAGGAAGCTGTGAGTAGCAGAGGGGGGGGGCGGAGGGTTAATGGGGCAGGAAACTGTGAGTACAGAGGGGGGGGGCGGGGTTAATGGGGCAGGAAACTGTGAGTAGTGGGGCAGGAAGCTGTGAGTAGCAGAGGGCTCGTGGGGCTGGAAGCTGTGAGTAGCAAGGGCTCGTGGGGCTGGAAGCTGTGAGTAGCAGAGGGCTCGTGGGGCTGGAAGCTGTGAGTAGCAGAGGGCTCGTGGGGCTGGAAGCTGTGAGTAGCAGAGGGCTCGTGGGGCTGGAAGCTGTGAGTAGCAGAGGGCTCGTGGGGCTGGAAGCTGTGAGTAGCAGAGGGCTCGTGGGGCAGGAAGCTGTGAGTAGCAGAGGGCTCGTGGGGCTGGAAGCGTGAGTAGCAAGGGCCGTGGGGCTGAAGCTGTGAGTAGCAGAGGGCTCGTGGGCTGGAAGCTGTGAGTAGCAGAGGGCTCGTGGGGCTGGAAGCTGTGAGTAGCAGAGGCTCGTGGGGCTGGAAGCTGTGAGTAGCAGATGTCGTGGGCTGGATCTGTGGTAGCAGAGGCTCGTGGGGCTGGAAGCTGTGATAGCAGAGGGCTCGTGGGGCTGGAAGCTGTGAGCAAGGCTGTGGAGCTGTGAGTACAGTCAGGACGTCCTGGTGGTGCCGCTACACCCCACTGCTGTGGGTCGCAGAGGGGGGGCAGCACTTCAAGCAACAAACTGAGACAAGGGGAGAGCGGGCGGGGGCCGTGGCTCAACAGACGGCTACGCGCTTTTTGGTAAAACGCTGAAAGCTGCACGCCCTCTTTTGCAGCGCCCCCAGCAGGTTTTTTTTTTTTTTTTTTTAGTACATCGATTCTAAAACGCACCCCTATTTCAGAGATGTGAAATTGGGAAAAAAGTGCGTCTTAGAATCGAGGAAATACGGTATATCTGATTAGCAATTTGGTTGTGGCTAGAGAGAGATTTAAGGGCAGTGAAATTAGTGGTCAGAATTAATAACAGTGCAATTACTAAAAGTAGCTGTAATAAATAATAATAAACACTATGCCTAAACACAATAAAAGTCCAGAAACCTAGCTCTAATGCTATGTTATAACTCAATCATAAAAGGATCCAATTCGGGCGTCCCTCTGGAGCCCTGGCAGCTCTCTCTCTTCAGGAAACAACCACCTCCTCGATAGATATCTAACAAAAAAAAGAAGAGAAAGCGCCCGTCCATGTGTAAATTCGGTTTAAACAATTTCATTTCCTGGACAAGATAAAATAGCAAACTCACAAACATCCGTTTGGTAAACATTGTGTGAGACAGGCTCGGGCTCCGTGGTATCCGGTGGTCACTCCGCAGCTCCAGACTTGGACGATGACCGGGAAAACTCGATAGGCTCTCCCTCGCAGTGTGGTCCTCGGCAATCTGTGGTATGTTGTGGTTCCACTGTAAATCCGTGTCTCCTTGGTCGTCGGTACCAACTTCCCTTCCGGCGTCAGGACGTATAGTGTGGCAATAGCAACGAGAAGAAAGACTGAGGTGGGGTTGGATCCTCCTCGGTTATTTCTTTGTTTATTAATAAATAATTTACTATATTTTAATCTCTGGTGCGCATTGTGTGCATTTTTCTTCTTGTCTGCACAATGCTTCAGATCTGCATGTGAAAAAATGCCGGTGATCGGGATGTGAGGTAGGGAAGTGACGTCCGCGCCGGAACGTTATTGCCACGCCTCCAAATATTTATTGCCACGCCCCCAATCGCACCCGCTGCATACCCTGCAAAGCCATAAAAAGCTCAGGCTTCAGCAGTGTATTGCAGCGTGTGTGCCCTTCCCTCCGTCTGAAATACTATAGACGCAGCCTATCGACGCTTACTAAATAGGCCCGTCTCTCTCCTCTCTCTCTCTCTCTCTCTCTGTGTCTCTGTCTCTCTCTGTGTGTCTCTGTCTCTCTCTGTGTGTCCTTCTCTCTCTGTGTGTCTCTCTGTGTCTCTGTCTCTCTCTCTGTGTCTCTGTCTCTGTGTGTCTCTGTTTCTCTCTCTCTGTGTCTCTGTCAAAGAACATTTCATTATTGCCAAAGCGTGAGTAAAAGGGGGTGTGGGACAATGATTACAACGAAACTAGGGGGTACGGTATAATGGTTATACATACATTACTTTTGTCTCTCTCTCTCTCTCTGGTCTGTCTCTCTCTGTGTCTCTCTCTCCCATGTCCTCTCTCTTCTCTGTCTCTCTCTCATCTCTGTCTCTCTCTCCTGTGTCTCTCTCTCATTCTCTGCTCTCTCTCATTCTCTCTCTCATCTCTTCTCTCTCTCTCTTCTTCTCATTCTCTGTCTCTCTCTCTCATCCCTGATGATAGGTATGTTCCAACTCTCATTTTTTGGCTCTTCTCTTTCCGTTTGAGAGGAGGGAGTCCCTCACCTCTTCAGCCACACACCAGGAACGCTGGATTGCTTTCAGACGCTCGGAGAGGCGGATACATTCGTGGATTGCAGGCACTGATTTATCTGGTAAGTACCGCAAACATGCTTGAACAAGGGCCGTAGACATTTTATTTGATGGTTTAGATTATCATTTGTCTGTGGTTGTTAGTTATTGGTATTAGAGTTTTTTGATGTTGTTACGAATCAAATACATTTTAAGTAGTAATCCCCTCCGACTGGGCATTCCTGGCCAATAATGCCCTGGCTGTAAGAGTTGAAGGGCCCAAGCAAAGCCCCACCTCTATACACACTAACACTGCAGGCATCAGAGTGTCTTGTTGTTCATGGCAACGGGGGGTGTCACGTGATGTAATTTTGTTTAATAAATTATTTTTTAAGGTGTCCCGGTTTTTTCATTTTCGAAATCTGTTCACCCTATTGATCACCAGAAAAAGTGAAGAAACAATTGTATTTTGCTAATGGACGTCATTTTGGCATATCATTAGCTTTGAGGATACCCATTAATATGAGAAAAATAACATGAGTCCCATGTAGCCCCCCCCTGGGCCACGCAGATCGGTCCCCCCCTCCTCTGTACTAGGGTCTGGCTACGTGGTCTGAGTGTGTGCATACCTGCTGGCAACAGGGGGGCCTGAGTCTCCCCGTGGTATGGGGGATGACCGATCAGGTTTCTCGGGGTGAATGCCTCCGTCTCATCAGAGCAGGATGAAATTTCTTCAGAAGGACTTGGAGAGACTGGAAACGTGGGCAGGTAAATGGCAAATGAGGTTTAATACAGAATAATGTAAGGTTATGCATTTGGGATGCAGAATAAAAAGGCGACTTACAAATTAAATGGAGATATTTGGGGGAATCCTTGATGGAGAAGATTTAGGGTGCTTGTAGACAGCAGGCTTAGCAATATGCCCAATGTCATGCAGTAAGCTGCAAAGGCAAACAAGATCTTATCTGCATCAAACGGGCAATGGATGGAAGGAAGTAGACATAATTAGGCCCCTTTACAAGCATTAGTAAGACCACACCTTGAATATGGAGTACAATTTTGGGCACCAAACCTAAGAAAAGACATATGGAACTAGAGAGAGTGCAGAGAAGAGCCACCAATTATAAAGGGGATGGACATTCTAACTTATGAGGAGAGGGCTAGCTATATTGATTTATTTACATAGAAAAGGAGCACTAAGAGGATATGATAACTATTTACAAATATATTCAAGACAATACAAGGAGCTTTCAAAAGAACTATTCATCCCACGGGCAGTACAAAGGACTCGGGCCATCCCTTTAAGGTTGGAGGAAAGGAAATTTCACCAGCAACAAAGGAAAGGGTTCTTTACAGTAAGGGCAGTTAAAATGTGGAACTCATTACCCATGGTGACTGGATGGCAGATACAATAGATTTGT
>WSYH01009729.1:0-25120 GCA_036426205.1 Ascaphus truei | reverse complement strand
TCCCCCCCTTTCCCTTAGATCCTTTTTATTGTGTGTGTGCATATGGGAGACCACAGTTCAGGGGCATGATCATGAGCGGAGGCCGCTATGCACAGTCCCTTGTAGCATGTCTGGAGCCTCTCCGCATCTGTGCCCCCACCAGCCTCCCCGTTCTGTGTGTCCTCGGCGGGGAACTCGCGTGGCAGCGCTCCTCGGCGGCCATCTTGGTGAGGCCAGCAAGCGCCTCCGCTTCCTCCCTCTACTGCGCAGGCACCAGGGATCTCGCGCGTGGCAGCGCTCCTCGGCGGCCATCTTGGTGAGGGCAGCAAGCGCCTCCGCTTCCTCCCTCTACTGAGCAGGCGCTAGGGATCCCGCATGTGGCAGCGCTCCTCGGCGGCCATCTTGGTGAGGGCAGCAAGTGCCTCCGCTTCCTCCCTCTACTGCGCAGGTGCCAGGGATCCAGCTCTCACGGGAAGACGGCGCGGGGTGATGACGTCACTGGACAAGCCCGCGAAGATCAGTGAAGTTCCCGCACGCCTCGGGGAAGTAGCAAGGGAAGGAGCAAGGGAAGATGGCTGCCGGCCAAAAAACTAGATATGGGCCACGATTCTTGAAATATATTTTGTATAAATTTTAGATTGTGAAGATTCCCCATCCTGAGGGCCGGAACTCACCTCCCCATTCCAATTTCCGAGTCAGGCACTCAGGAGGCCGATGCCATGGCGGTTCTGCTTACGCGTGCATTTCTTGTTCCCTCCTAGATTCCGCATCCAATCTCCACCTCCCCTCTGACGGTGCGGGCCTCTCCGTTCTGCTCCTGCCATTTTGCTCCCTCTGGATTGCTTCCAAGCTCTTCCCCCTTTCTGACAACGATCATGCTCGTGAGCCAGTGGTGGCACTTCTGGGACATCCGTCACTGAACGTCGGTGAATTGCGCGTAACAGGTCTTTCTCTGGACCACCTCCAAACTTCTCTCACGCTCACGCGACGGGCATGCTCTGTGCGCGCGTTGGCGTCGTGACCAGTGTTGCCACCCGGCCTCTGATTTCGGTGACGCTCATGGGACATAGCTCCACCCCATGTCAATCGGCGTTACAATAGGCACACCTTGCGCACCCAACAGGCCTAATCCGCGCCTTCCTTTTGGTTTCCTCCGCCCTGACTTCCCTTGGATGGAGGCTCTTTATATTAAAGCCTTGCTCCTATCACTCATTCTGTTGGCAGAACCTTGTGTGACAACTGTGCCTTGCTCTCCCGCCTGTGTACCTGTTGCATCGCTGGCCTTGTTCCTGTTCCTGGCTTTTGCCTGCCCCTGCTTCATACCTGACTTCCCGCATCTCTCCTGACCTTGCTTACTTCAACCACCCTGACTCTCTCTCCTGACTTTGCAATCCTCGCACAATTACTCTCCACTCTCCAATCCTGAACCTTGGTCAAAGTACCCCACAACGATCCGCTAATCTCCAATCCAGACCCTACAAGTATACGACTACTCTAAGACCGTTTATAACCCCTGACCCGACCCCGGCTTGCAGACCATCTACACTCTAGTGCGCCCTTGTGATTGTGGGTTGGCACATTTTTACAATTCCCTGACCTCAGCCTTGCGTCCGCAGTCTGGTTTAGTGGTGAGGCCGCTACGTGTTACTAAATACCCATCTGGACCTGGTCTTTTTGAGGTTTTTTGAGATCGTTGACCATCATTCTGATCTCCTCTATACCTGTAATTTGGAGCATTTATCAAGCCCCCAAGGCTCCTCTTCATACAACCAGGGAGGTTGCAATTGGTTCAGGAATTCTAAAATGTTGTTTTTGCTTTTTTTTTTTTTTTTTCTTTTTTCTGGTTTCGTTTTTATCTTTGTGTCCTTGTTGGTTTCCATTCTTGGTTCTTTCTTGGCTTCGTTTACCCCTGTTTCGGCTTCAGATTATACAGATCTTGAAGAATTTGAATCCGCTTGCAATTTCCTCTGGGTCTGGGTTACCCTCACATAAACCACTCCCTTTTTCCCGTCCTAGTGCCATAAACGCCTGATTTTTAGCTTTTAAGGCTCTTTAATTTCTTTTGCTAATAGTTTTAATGCGGCTGTGTTTGCCTTTTTCATAGAACAGTTGCCTTGTCCATCCTTAAAGGCTTTTCTCTACTTCTTCCATCTGAACACCTAAGCTCTTCCCTCAGTTTCCATTAATTTTTTTCCATAACGTTTTATTGAGCAAATGTCTTTTGGGCTTTTATACCCCTGTGAATCTTTTTTTTGTTAACTCCTTTAATGGGTTCTCCTTTTTCCCCCCCTTTGTCTTTATGGGACGGGAGATGATTCCGCTGTCGAGCGTGAGATCTTAGGAGGGAATGTGACTATTCTCCTCCAAAATGTACTGTCCCTTTTCCCACCCTCCTCTA
Organism: Ascaphus truei; assembly: GCA_036426205.1. Classification (NCBI taxonomy): domain Eukaryota; kingdom Metazoa; phylum Chordata; class Amphibia; order Anura; family Ascaphidae; genus Ascaphus; species Ascaphus truei. The sequence continues at coordinate 22,743 of WSYH01009729.1, read as the reverse complement.
CCAGACTGTCATCTGCTATCCTGCTTAAAGATGCTTAAATTATTCCCTTATCAGATGCCGTTCCATAAGTGACTAATGTTTTCAAAGACACAACGGCCAATAGTAACCTAATTGGCATTAACCTACTGATACCACTTCCCACCCTCTAGGCTTTCGCCATTATTAAATCCTTAATGCTAAACTCATAGTGTTTTAATTTTGTCCTGTAAAACTACCTAGCGAAATCAAAACACAGCATTCTACTTAAACCTCTACCTAACAATCTTGTGGGTGCCGAGGTGTCATTTGCTCGAGTTATCGGTTATTTTTTTGCTTATCTGTCCACATAGTGTGGGCGTAAGTGTAGATGAGGGGGAGAGCGGTAAGGGCCGGACATGCGTCGGGAGGACGGTGAGTGGGCTATCGGTGCGGTTGGGGGGGTAAGACACCCTCGTTCCCTTCCCCGACTCCCCCTGCCCGCGCTTCCCACCCCCCACATGAATTCCCGTCCCCACTTCGCGGCCCGACCTCCCCGTCCTTGACCGCGTCGCTGATCCCGGCCCCTTGATCCGAGTTTGGCTCGGTTCGGGAGTTTGTGTGGGGGGTGGTGGGGGCTCTTCTATTACCTTGTCTCTGGGTCGTCCCTCCGGTCGACAATGGTTTGTGACGGGGGGCCGTAGCACGGGGGGGAGGAGGCCTGGGTCGGAGGGCTGGCCACAATGGGGTGGGGGGGGAAACTTAGCTGTAAAGAAGAACGAGAACATCTCGTCACTACCCCTCCGGCACCGGGCAGCCCTTTTGGTCGGACGAGGCCGCTACCGTGGTTTCCCGGTCTGTGAGTGTTCTTCAGAGGGGTCGCTTGTCCGATGCAATCGTGGCCTTCCATGGGACGTCCCCCTTGTCCCTCTAGAATCCCGTCCCTCCTGCGGTCATGGATGCGTCTCTCTCTTCTTGGGCTGTATCCAGGTTCTCTCCATCAAGGCCCTGCCTTTTCTCCAATCTTTTTCCGAAATGATATCTTGTTTGCCCCTCACTGGCATTAATATTATGCGTAAAAACCACCCCCCATCTTAACCACCCGGTAAGCCCAATGGTGTATTCCTTTGCTTCTGAAGCTGCGGTCCTGGTCTCATTTCCCTCCTTCTTTCAAATAGTGATGCGCGCCAGGTCCTAAAGATCTTGGTATAGAGGTGCCCCTTCAAAAATGTACTTTCCTTTTCGTGGCTCTCTCTTCCTTCCTTCCTTCATGATCAGCACCTAGCTTCTTTTCACTAATTTCCTCCGGATTATATGAACCTTCAACCTCTCTGTTCTGTTTGGAATGGTTGCTCCTGTCGGTGGTAGTAGGGCTCTGTGGGCTCTGTCCATCATTAGAGTACCTCTTATGATTCTGGGACTAGGATTTAAACAACCTTTCAGATTTCTTGTTTGTAAGTCTCATTTTTGGAACAGGATCAGGGATATTTCTGATCCTTAATGTTTTGGCGTATTTTTTAACCCATTTTTCTCAAAGGTCTTCTCGCTTTTCTAACGCTATCTTGGATCTGGGATAATTCAGATGATGAAACAACAAAAGGGTAGGGATGACAATGACATACTATTGAATAAAGTGATTGAGACATAATGATGTAAAACACATTGGTGGGTGGCAAAACTGTGAACTAAAAGTGAATCATCAGAAAAAAGGGAAGGGGGAACACAATGTAATGTTAATTCACTTCTCACGTACGTGCATTTTGCCAAGCTCTATCACTTAAGCATGTGAACGCACTATTAATCTCTATTTAGTTGCGATTCTGTTATATTTAGCAGGAAAGCGAGCTGTGATATTTAATCCTTTTGTTGGCCACTCATGTGTGACTCTATATACTCTTTATATCTGGTCTCACCGTTGCGCTCCAGAGGAGTTACCCCTGACTCATAGCACCTATGTCCTCTATATCCCCAACCAATATAATGGTTAATTGTATAGTATGATTCTATAATTAACGACAAAAAAAACCGGATGCCTGATTATCTTTGATTTAAAATCCTTTTAATTCACATTACACATTACTACTTTGGTATATATGTTTTTATAAGGATTTATTAAAAAAGTTAACTTTATTTCTTTGGTGACATTTAATGAATTCTTTTAGAAGGGGGCACACCATCCATATTGGTGTTCCCTTTCCCCTTTTTTTTTATAAGTTTCATTGATGCATATCCATAAGCCCCTTCTCCTCCAAGTTGGTTTGTTTTTGGAGGTAGTCTGCCATTTTAAATAAAAAACTACAAAACCGCCAAATTTTTACGTTCTCTGGTCCTCAAAGAAAAGTCAAAGCCGCTATTTCTTTTTAAAATACGGCAGAGACAAAATCCTTTTGAATTTCACGTTGGATATAGAATGTATTTTATTAAAAATTTCAATAATGCTTCCAGATCCGCTTTTTATCCCTTGTGTCTTCGTTGTCTTGCATCTGTGGTTTGGTGGTGACCCTGATCATCCGCTCTTGTAGCCTCCAGTGCTTTCTTTGACTGTTTCATTCCATCCGTTTCCCCTCCCTGTCCTCCCTCTTTTTTTCTTGTGGATCTGGTCACTTCTTGAGTGGGCTGGAACTCTTGGCTTCTTGTTGAGTTTGGGCAATCTTTTAGACGAAATTACTTCTATGTACTGCATGTGGCTTTAAGGATTATCTTTTCTTTTCGATGTGTTAGTAAGCTTGTTGGTCTGTGTGGGTGCAGGTTGATGGAGTCGTCAACTTTAAGTTGCATCGGTCCTTGGTTTTCATGTCACAGGCCGTGTTTATATATATAAGGAGAGGCAGCTGGCCACTCCAAATTATCAAACAAAATGGTTCGGTGCTTGTCCTTAGTATATAAACATCAAAAGTATCCACCCTAGCATAGAGCAAACTAACGACAACACTCATGGAAATAAGATACAAAGAATAGAACCTGCATTCGAGATGGTATACAGCACAATAACAATCTGAAGTGTTTCGGTTCCAGAAGGACCACCCCGAGGAAGGTCCTTCCTGGAACGGAAACGGTTTGATGTGTTTTGTGCTGTATACTATCTGAATACAGGTTTATTGTTGCATCTTATCATGAGTGCTGTCCTTGTTGCTCTTGGCGTTTTTTGCTCTTGCTAGGGCTGCCTACTTTTGATTTTTTATATATATATATATCTATATATATATGTTACTGTATTATCTTGGATGCACTCATATATTATTTTGCTGATCCATCTTGGGTTTTCTTCTCCTCTTTCCCATGTTTGCTAATAATTTGCTAAATTAATACGGATTTGTTAATTTAGATGTTAAAAAGCAGCCAGCTTTTAATGTTGGGGCTGTGTTTCTCTCTTGTTTTAACTATAATATAATATTTTTAAAAAAAAGTAAAAGCATACTGTAAGCGACTAAAAAATTAAACTATAAAATAATAATAATGGGCAGTGTCTGAATGAGTCTTTCCCATTATCTCTTTGAAAATAAAGGTGTGAACGCTGATATGTTCATATATACTTTATTGGGTCTATTGTATAATGAAGTTCTGTATATTTTGAATATGTCCTAATGTCAACAATCCACATTAAGTATAACTTTTGCATTGTTTTTTGTATTTTTTGCAATATAAATGGTGAGTTGGCGCGACCTGCTGATTGATGTTTTCTGTAAATGATGACAGCGTTTGTAAAAAATGGATGCATTGATATTCCATATGGAATGTTGCACATTGGTCTCCCAACAAAGGGCCCCAATATCCCTTATATTAATGTTTTAAATTAGAAGAATGGCCTTGTGGTGAAGTGTTTGCTTTCATTTCTATACTGTTACCTTTTGTGCAAATGCTTCAGAAATATATTAGAGGGTACTGTCCCCCCTGAAACAAGCAGGATTAGCCCGAACAAAATATTTAAAGTTTCCTGACATCCAAATGTAAAACGAGCAACGATCCATTTTAACAGTACAAGAATACATGTAATTACTGGGGATCAATCATATTAGCTCCAGTCGAGCATGACATACTCCAGAGGCCAAACTTTTAGAATGGAAAATCGGGAAAAATTAGATGCAATATTCAAGACTGTGTTTTCTAAAAGCTACACCCAGGTCTCAATCTCACATAGGGAGAAAGCCATGAAAATATAGGCTTGTAATAGAATGAAAAACTGAATGAGCATATATCATGGCTTCTTCCCTGTAATTTTCTGGTATAACACAAAATCTTCCTTTTTAAAATACCCATGTTGAATAGTAATAAATTCTGCAAAACAGGAATGATGTCAATAGAGGCAGAATTTGTAAGCACAAAACAACAATAACTTTCCAGTGGCAGCATGGGCATACTACATATGTTTTTGTGCTTAGAAGTATCAATTAACTTGTGAATTCGTAAAACTTCAATAGATACCTTTTGTTTATTTTCCCAATTGTCAATTTAATAATCCTTCACCCCTAAGCCTTGTTCCGGAAAAAACTCTCACAGTTTCAAAAAGAAAAAAAAAAAAAAAAACAACTGCGAATGTATGCAGGTTGTTTTTCGATGTTTGCTGAAATGTCTGATTGCAAAGTAAACCTCTATTGATTCAACCTTTATGCTTAACGGTGTGTCACATTTTATTCACAAGTTATGTATGTTTTATGTGTGTGGTGTTTTTGTTCCACCATGACACACTCTACCAGCATATATAGAATCACATACATTATTGTAGGCTATAGGGTGATAATACTTTATCTCTGAAAGCTGATTGGGTGATGTTCTGCATTATTTTCCACATATCGCCTGGCACATTGTTATGGTCTTCTAAAACTTCAAATGCAAGACGCAACCTCAATGCGTCCGCTCCTGTACTCAGCTTTAGTTATAGAAAGCTAAGTCTTTCTCAGTCACAACACCCCCTTCCCATCTTTGTTCAGGTACGTATAAGGAGTCTCCAACCATGCAGGCCTATTTCCTCCCAGTTTAGTGACATACGTAAAACATTGTTTACTAATTGTGTTTTTATGAACATTTACTCTTTTACTTTAAAAACAAGTACATTCAAGTTAATAACAGAAAATAAGAAATATAACTATACAAGAGTATCCTATATTATTACTGAAAAATACACATAAATAAGCATTAGTCTATTATGTCATGTTCTAAAACCGGGACTACTGGCCAAATAATGGGCCTGGCTGGCTGGGGTTACAGTAAAAATATTCGGCTTCAATTCTTGCCTTTCAATCGTAAGCCATTACATTAATGCCCTGGATGATAACTTTCACAATGATAATTAATTTTGTAGCGTTGCTACTACTTACAGTATATGAAGGTTTCACACGATATAGCAATGGACAAATTTAAAAATTTTGTGCAATGAATAATGATGTTACAATTCTACTATAGATTGTCAAAAACTTTCACAACTGCGCAAAACTGGCAATTTTGTGTTCGCAAAAATGTTACAAAACTCAGGAAAATTCACAAATCACCCATCTTAATATATGTCACTGTTGTGCTCGCCCAAACTCGGTCGGGACCGCGTGGCTGAGGTAGGGTTGTACAAGCACCGAGCCTTACCCCTCGCAGGCGATCCGGATTTGCGCATTCATAGTCGTGTACTTAGCAGGTCGGGATTGGAGAAGACAGCAATCGTCGTTGTACAAGGCCAGGGTCCAGGATAGAGACGTCAGAATAAACATTGTCCGCAAATTCGGGCAACATTGAGTCAGGAGAACCCGCGCTTCGGCTTAAGCGCGGGGGGGTCCGCGCGTGCGGCGACCAGGCCCATTGGTACTCTTTCTCAGGAGGTGGAAGACAGACCAGAATTACACACCGCCTAGCTGCACCGGTTAACCAGCGCTACAGCGCAAGAGTCCTGAGCGGGTTAGGGAATCCTCTGTAAGGCAGCGCCGGAAAGGACATGGCGCTCTCTCAGATTATGGAAAGAGTAGGCCCCATTACACCAGGAAGCTGTAGATACACAGGGAGAACCTCCCTTCAGTGTAGGAAATCCGGAGTACTGAAGGACGCAGGGGCGCAGACCTCCGCTTCAAGTTGCAGGATCCAGGTAGTAGGTAAGGACCAGGGACGAAACCTCCTGCTTCAAGCACAGGAGACCGGAAGCTGACGGACGTCAGGGACTAAACCTCTTGCTCAGCACGGAGAATCAGAAGCTGAAGGACGCAAGGGAAACCTCCCCTCCGCTTCAGCCAAGAGAACAAGCAGAAGCTTGTGCAGAACAGTTGTGTGACATCCGGTAAGGACTATGCCTCGCAAAGAGCATATTTGGAAGGCACTACTTCGAAGGCCAGCAGGCCAATCCCGCGCGGGGGTGTGAAGCATATTGCTCTCCAATGAATGAATGCAAGTCGAGGTTGCATAATAAGATAGGCTGCACAGCTGCAGTAAGATCCAGAGGGGCGGTGTTACTTTGGTGATGAATCCATGCTGCAGCAAACCATCAGGAGAGCTGTTCCAGGAACTGCACCGTCCCTGCAAAAGGTAAGGTACCCAGTAACCCCGCGGATCAGATTCCTGACAGTTCATCCCCTCCCTTCACTGAAGACCTCCGGCTAACATGAACACTCAGAGTTGCAGGACTTGTAATTGTTGCTGAACCGTCTAGGATTGGGGGTTAGAATCGTGGTCCAGGAATTCGTTGGTTAACCCCTTTGTACTCCCACCCCCCCCGTTGAGCACTGCGCCAGACAGGTCATCCATGGTTCTTTGGGACATTGAGTGTTCCTAAAATTCCTTAGTGGAAAGGATAAGTCCTTAAACCGAGCATTCTTTGGTGAGTACAGTTCTAGGATATGAGATAGTGGACGAAACATCCTGGTACATGGCTCGCCTCGAAAATGTCTTTGGAAATCCAGGGCTTGTGTAAGAACCAGAGGGCTCCAGATCAGAAACGTAGAGACCCCCACTAAAGCCAGTCCTTAAATAGAGGAATCGGAAACTAGGATCACGTCCCTGCTAGGTTATCGAATATACCAGGTGAGGGTGACTTTTGTCCAGAAAAGTCTTGGTGCTTTAGACCACTGTATGTTGGAATTTTGCGAGGATTTTTCCTCTAGAAGGGCTGCCCCGGTACTGTGTTAGTGAAGGGAATGGCTGGTTGGGAGCTTCTCCCGTTATTTGGTATTGAAGGTGGACAAGGCATGCAGTAACCAGCATAGGTACCGAATCTTTGGGATACTAACAGAGTATTTTCCACCTACTGAGCGGAAATACATGGGCAACTTGAAAAATCCGAGGCCCCAAACCATGTGTTTAGCAGGAGCAGATAGAAGAACACAGTAGAGCTCTCCAATACCTGGAAAATCTTCATTGGAAGATAGTATTGTCAGTGAATTCAGGAATAGACTTTTGGAATTTTCCTATCAGGCCTTGAGAAAAAGGCAGAGCCAGGGTATGGCGGGAGGGAAGCTAACTCAGAAGCTGAAATCTTGTACCTCAGTGACAGATACCTGAGAATCAACAAGCAGCAAGTATGACTTATGAAACTCTTAATGCAGGCCCTTATGATTACAAGATTTTTCTCTGAAACTGCAATGGCCCTAACCACAGGGTATCCTAACCTGACACAAACGGAATAGGTTGTTTTCTCTAAGTGCAAAATCGCTGATCAAGGACTCCCTAACAGATCGTAAGGGTGTCTGGGTTTGGATTAGAGAAAAAATCAGATGTATTGAGAAGTGACTAGAAACAATTACAGAGGTTCTAGATTTGCCTGGACAATGTGAGAAAAAATAACCCTTTAAAGACAGGAGCTATAATCTTCCTCCCAATAGCCCATGTTTGCTGGGGCATTTTTTAGACACGCACTGTAGGGACTGGGTCTCAGCAAAGGCAGGACAGCTTAAATATCTCATTAACCCTATACTTGTAATATATGCATGGTACCTCAGACAGTACTACGGGATTACACAGTAGGCTGAACCCTGAAGGAATTAGCCTGGACAAGAAATCAGGGGGCCCCCATCAGGGGCTACCTATTGTAGGGAGGATGTTCAGAATCTGACGGAAAATCATAACCGTCTCAGTCTCAGACCATTAAGACCCAATTCGGGGAGAGGGGAACCAGTGTGCAGCTTCTTACTTAGTATATATAAATAGCGTCAAACTTTGATAGAAAGCCCTTTGTCATCAAACCCCCTGGGAAACCAACATACCCCAGGAGAGACATATAGACTACTTGTAATGCGTTTAATCTAAGCTTAGTGAAGGGAGCACCCAGACAGTACACACGGGGTTAAACCTAACTTAGCGGTCTCTGAAGTCGGTATTTGGTAAGGAACTGTCTGGAAACCAACAAATGACTGCAGATCCACAATGTGGGAACATGCACTGAAGCAGGGATCACCCGCTCCTCTGGGCGACAGACTGGTTCAGTGAAAATACCCGGAGGAGGAACTCTGTGGCTAATGTTTAGGGGAAACCCTGAACTCCTGATACATTTACAGGACCAGAACTTTAGCTGAAGTCTCCGGAGGTGAACTGCGAAACTTGAGCTGAAGCAGGGGAGTTATAGCAAAGAATTTCTAAGGAATCCTTAAGGTTAGGGGACTCCTTCAATGCAACCCTGCTTCTGACCTTGTGGACTCATTCTCTGAGGCTAAAACAAAGGCATTACTTGGAGGCAGCAAGAATTTACAGGGGTTTATTCAGACAACCTGAAGAGTAAAACCATAGCTAGCTCTCTCTGAATTGGGTAAGACTAGGGATCCCTCTCTTCTGGTTCTAGGGGCGTGACCTTAGCTGCAGAGAACAGGGAATGCAAAAGGAACTCAGCATACTGCCCCCCAAGTGTTATAACAGAACTGACCCTGGAACAGAACTAGGGATTTCTTTCTCAGACGGGGAAGCGCACAGACTTTGTGGTGGTTGGGGTACAGAGACTTCATTGGTAATCAGGGCAACCCCGGGCAAACAATCAGGCTGGGACCCGGGGTCTTAACTACGTTGGAGAGCAATTCTAGTGGGACAGTTTTGTCATCTCCTGAGAGGAAGTGTAATGCTCCCAGGTTTAGCACCAGGACGGGCCATCAGAGCGGGAACCGCCAAGCTCAGAGCGCAGGCTGTACGAGGAGGAATCTGTCTATTATGCAAATGTCCATGTTTTGGAAAGTAGCAGAGTTTCTTTTGTACGTGAGCAAACATGAGGAGAGGATCCTTGTACTACGTAAATGTCACTGATAAGGCCAGGGCATGGAGTGATTACAGGCGGTGGCCAGTTTTCCGCAGGATTCACATTATCCAGGACAAGGGGAATCAGGGAGCAGATATAACTAGCGTCCAGAAGTGTTTTAAGTACTTGAGGACGACTAAGCCTTTTCAAAAAGAATCTTTACGGCTTTTTTTGCAAAGGGGTGATTAAACCTGTCAAAACATAAACGGATTCTCCATTTGAAGTTAGTTATTTCGCATAGGTCGGGATCTGCATAACGGTGCAGGACAGGTTCAGACAGAAACTTACTCAACCCTAACCACAGGCACGGTTCCGGAGGTTTGGTGGGGGCCAGAGCATACTGTCCACGGTTGTGCTCGCTCCACCAAACTCGGGTCGGACCGGCGTGGCTTGAGGTAGGTTTGTCAAGCAACGACCTGAAACCTCGCAGGCTGATCGGACTTGCGCAGTTCATAGTCGTACTTAGCAGGGTTGGATTGAGAGGACGCATCGTCGTGTACAGCCAGGGTCAGGATAGGAGACGTCCAGAATAAACATTGTCCAAGCAAGAGTTCGGCACAGGGAGTCGGAGAACCCCGCTCGGTCTATGACGCGGGGGGGGGTTCTGCTGGGATGCGGGCGACCATGGGCCATGGTACTGGTCTCAGAGTGGCAGACGCAATTTACACACCGCCTAGATGGGCACGGTTAAACCAGCTACAGCGCAAGAGTCCTTAGCGGGTAGGGAATCCTCTGTAGCAGCGCAGGAACCAGGACAACGCCTCTCTAGATTAGGGAAAGAGTAGGCCCCAGGAACCAGGAGAGCTGTAGATACACAGGGAGACCCTCCGCTTCAGTGTAGGAATACCAGGAGATGAAGGGAGCAGGGGCGAAACCCTCCGCTTCAGTGCAGGATAGGTCCCGAGGCTGAAGGACGCGTGGACGAAACCTCAGCGCTTCAGCACAGGGAAAGGGAAGCTACGTGACCAGGGACGAAACCTCTGCGTTCGCACAGGAGAAGCAAGAAGCTGAAGGACGCAAGGGAAACTCCGCTCAGCACAAGAGAACAAGCAAAAGAGCTGTTTTTTGGCGAACAGTTGGTTGACATCCGGTAAGGGACTAGGCTCGCAAGGAGCATTATGGGAAGGCAATTGTCAGGCCAGCAAGGCCCAATCCCCATCGGGGGTGTAAGATATTTGCTCCAATGAATTGAATGACAAGCTAGGTGCATATATAGCTGCCACCAGCTGCAGAATACCAGAGGGAGTGTGTAAACTTGGTGAGTGAATCAGGCTGCAGCAAACATCAGGAGAGCTGTTCCACGACTGCAACCGGTCTGCAAGGTAAGGTCAACCATAACGGGAACCCGCGGAGCGGATTCCTTGACAATATACTAATCTTACTTATAAATTCTAGTGATTAAACAATTGCCTGTTTCGCAAAGTGCGTGACATCTTTTTCTCTGGGCAAATACGCATACCATAGTCGAGGCGCCGCTATTCGAAATGCCCATTACTGTATTGGAAGTTCAAGAAGAGATTGGGTACTTTGGTGTCAAATCAGGTGCCAGCTGGAGTTTGGCAAAGTTTCAGTGCCCTGGGGTATACGGGGCTCTTAGCTTTTACTGACTGCTCATCTACGGCACCTTACTTAGCTAGTCGAATTGTCATTATGATTCATGTCATGCCAACACGTCGCCCATGTCATGTCAGTTCCGGCACACGTATATGAGTAAATGCGTCACATTGAGGTTTGCGGCATTCATTTGAGCCGCTTTGCCATGGCCAAAAAGAAGATGCGGATTGGATAAGTAGATCAGATCAGCAAGTTTAACAGCTAACGAGAGACAAGGTAAGAGCCCTTACGAGGCCCCGCTATCCACTGAAGATCCGTTTAAAAATGTTGTGGGAAGAGCGTGGGTCATTCTGTAAACACGAGGGCAACTGCACCGATAACCAATGCCATTAAGTCGGCTCGCAAATCCAACACCACCCACTCCATAATGCACTAAGTATTAACACTCCTGTTGGGCCCGGTCCAAGCATCAAACCTCTGAGATTCTTCATTATTCTCCTTCGAAGTGGTGCCACTTTACTTGCTATATTTGCGTTAATAAAGGAGAAAAAGTGCTGACTGGGGAGCTGGCAGCGATGGGGTTAAGGGGGGGGGGGGGGGGGAGGAGTGGAGGGCTGAGATAAACTAGCTTTTTAATCAACAGGTTAAATTAATTGCAATATAATTTAATTTAAATAACTATTTTGCAATAAATATATATACAGTATCTTGGTTTCATTGCAATAGTTATTTAAATTATTAATTCATTGCATTAATGTAATCTGTTTATTAAAAGCTAGTTATCTCGAGCTATTAAATCTCTGTGCCGTAGCAGACATCACGGGAGGACACAGGTACCCCCTGATGAAGTCACAAGATGACGAAACGCGTAGGGATGGCAGTGACTGAGGTGTCATTGCCATGAACTTTGGTACTATCGGATGTGGACGCTGGTTACTGTGTCTCCGCGATTATGCTACAGCCACAGAATATATTTCATTGTGGTTTCCCGTGGGATCCTTCACTGAACACCCAATGGAGTGGACTCTATTTCGGCTATCGGTTACACGAAGGAGGGTCACCGGGAGGAACCGCTGCTTCCATAGAGCCAGGACCGAGAGGAACCGCGTGCTGCTTGGCCACCTGAGAGCCCAATCTCATAATGCCTTTATTTTGCAGTTCTCTTGTAGTTGGGGCATTTTGTGTTTGCTTTTAATGTTCCTATAAATATTCATTTATTACGTTAATGCATAGGTGTGCACCTGTTTTTTTCTTCTTTATCATATATATATTTCTATTATATATTATAGTACATATTATAATTATATAATATATTCCCCTTTATTATGACCTCTGTAGCGCAGGATAGTGGGCAGCTTTCTGTTGGATTTGAAGAGAGACAGTGCAGACTTAGTAGGTCACGCATGCTCACGCACCTGGACGACGTGTGACGAGGTGGGGAATATATATAATCACCACCCTAAGCCACGGGTGGGTACGGAATGCAGTGGTCTTGACGTATTGTGTCAGGATAGGAGAGGGGGAGAGGGTGTAGCGGGTACTGATTAGGTCGGGTTTGGAGAACAGAAAATGGTCGAGATCGTAAGCCTATAGTCTAAGGATTGGAGAGCGTAGGTAGGTTGCCGTTAAGCTGTGTTCGGGTAGTAGGTGAGCATATAGTCGTTCAGCTAAGCCAAGGTTCGGGGAACAAGAAGAGACGGTCCAGGGTGCACGCAGGGTCAACAACAGGTAGTCGGATAAGTAGACGGGTACTTCGGCTGCAAGTGGCAGGTGACATGGAAGGGTCTATGCTCAGCAACGACCAGCTAGGGTGACTGATGACATTATAGACTGAAGGGAACAATACAGGGAGGAGTGGCTCAGATATAGGTAAGACTGTGTTAGGCTGAGGCAGGTGACATTCAGGTGTAGCTACCCTGAGATTGTCCAGGCAATCTTGATGGGGTATTGTCTCTTTAAGAGTACGTGCAGTTCACGCCACCACAGCCGCAATTGGTGAGGTGCAACCGCGCTGAGTTGCGCAAACGAACGGAAAACCCTCGGTTCCTACCAGGAAGCGGGGACGACACGCCGATGGAGGGAGGCCGACGGAGGAGCGAGGAGCGCCCTGCAGATGCCATGGGTAGGAGGCGTGGGGAAGAGGGGAAATTTAGTGGACACGGGCTCGCGGTTCCGCGAACAGTATGGAAGTGATCCGTCACAGCATTATAGTCTATGGCTGGAAGAGCGGACAATCCAACCGACTTTCATAATGGTTTCTTGTTTCCTCACCTGCTTCCTAGAGCCTGGAGCTAGGGAGGAAACTGCTTCACCCATGACAGTTTGGGTAGACGGCACCCCACATGTTTGCAGCAACTGAGGATCTATTGGGACGGCTGTCCCCACCTGACAGTTACGGATTCCATGTTATATTCTGTGTGTTATTAAAGTTGGTAACTGGCTTCGGCAGCCATATTGCAGATAGGGATATGCTGTGAGTTTTGACTCCGACAGGAGTGATGTTCCTTTTAGGATTTCTATTTCTTAAAGTGACAATGTTTAAAATGTGAGTGTCACTAAGGAGAAATAAACAGTTGAGGGCCTGGTTGCCCCTTCGTGTGTATACTCGTGTTTGTCCCCCTTTTCAACAAATAAACCCTAAAAAACCCTAGACTGTCGTTGAAGAGCTCAGGCAAGCAAACAGCTCCAGAGCAACGTACGGTTTTCAGACCATAAGGTCCTTTCTCAAGCTCTAACTGGAATGAAGCAGGGACAGTAAAGGCGAACACACGGAACACAAACAAAAAGTGCGCCACAACAAATACCACTATCAACGCAAGCCAAACAGCTCGTCGTAGCAATGACTGCGTTGTCAATGCTAATAATTTAGCATGCACGTAATCCGCAAGCCGTACCACTATAACCCCTTATATTAAAATCACATAAAATCCAAAACTCTCTATATATTATACTCCAACTTAGAGTATAAAACCATGGTGATGTAGGTTTTATTGATACTTCCCTGGCATCCACCCCTCCAACGCGGTCGCGTAAACTAGTATGGGTGGAAGTGCTGTCATCTGCACAAACGGAACGTCAGCGCGTTAGGCCTTGTCGCATCGTAAAGCCCGCAAAAAATGATTGGTTGGAGGCGGGACTCAGAGAAATTACGTCACCTATGCCGATGTAAATAAACAGGCTGGTGTAGTAGAACATCACTTGCTGCCCCACATAGTATATAATAACCCACAATAATACTCATTGCCAATAATAACTAAAAAAGTACACAGTACATATGCATAAAAAGCCCTATAAAGATACTGTCAAAGCAGACCAATAAAAATAAGGTGGAGTTAGGGAAAACACTATACAATAAACTGTAGTACAACCCAAAATAAATGGAAAGGGCAGAGAAATAGATAAAAAGGATGAAGAAAAAAAGGCTTGAAATTATTACAGGGCAGGAAAACATTACCAGAGGAGGGAGGATCATAATGAAAACATCGCAGACTAGTTCTAATCATTAGGAGTAAACGGGAGAGATAGAAACCCAAGGAGAGCATCCAACCAAGATGATGAAAGCCTAATGTAAACAAAAACCTAGTGAAAGGTGGGTGAAACTCTGACGTGAATAAAACCCAGAAACTTTATTGAGTCTTAACTCTTAATGTTAGAATAATAGGGGAAACACTTAGGTCAGTCAATACATATTGATAGCCAGTGTTGTACTGTGACATATATATAAAAAATGGAACACAGTAACCATAATAAAAGTCTCTATACTGTAACCCAGAGTCTGGGGATATGGCCGCACGATGCCACTATGGTATAGACGTAGATCAGGATAGTAATTAGTCCAAAAAGGTAACGTAGTATCTAGTTTATACTATATCCACATGCATATATCAGCGTAGCGGTGGTCAGTACTGCCTTGACAGTATACAATGTGACTGTTTGGTTACTACAAATTAGAATATATGTAACATGTATAGGTGACACGACATAACACGAGTATTTTCTGTGCAAATAATCCAAAAGACGTTGCCTTTTTGCATTGGATCTCTATATATGAAAGGCCACTCAGTGTTTATAGCGCGTGCGCTGAGTGTTGTCTCCTCACAATAGATCTACACTACATACACAACAATGACGTTTCAGTATTAATATAAAACATACACAGTAGTGCCGTGTTAACATGGGTTTGTGTTTTAAGGGTAAATGTGTTTATGTTATTGTCATACAGTGTTGCACATTGATCATATCTTCTTGTCTCCGGCATGTAACAAACACCTCTATACCGAGTGAACCAGTGTCCAACTTGACCGAAATCTACATTCATTCCGAAAAGAAATTGATATTCCACACATCAATTGAAATTTATATCCCATTTGGCTTTAAGGCGGCGGTTGTTTGTTTTTCCTTGTTTTTCACCCTAACTGTGATTGGGTTTTTTTCATTGGCAGGCCTGTTCCACATTGTTCACTTTATTTCTCTACCACGTTGTTGTGATTATCGCACTGTTTCCATTGTATTGCAATGTAACATATCTTTTTTTATTTTTATTTTAGCGTAAACACACACCATCCTTTTTTCAGCACCTCCATAGCCTCGTCCAGCAAGCAGCTTAGTGAGGGTATCCCTTCCCCCTCACCTCCCCTTTTCCCCCATTTGTTCGGTTCGGTTTCTAATCTACAGCACTTAAACGACTGTCCACATCCGGGAAAGGGCTAGAGGCGCTGCACTACTGATGAACAATCCCTGATCAACCCTCCCCTTCCTGATGTCTCCAATATACCACCTCGAGATTCGGCTTTCTGTTTCTACATCACAGTATGTACAGTATGCACCAGCCCAGTAATACCCAACCGGTAGCTACAATGATCTCATTAGGTTTGGTGAACATGTGCTACATTTGGACGGCACTGCTGACAAATCCATGAACGGCTTCTTACATCAACGACAAAAGAAAGGGCCTATCCTACCAGGCCAAATGAGGGCCCTGGCGTGTTTGTAGTGTCCAAAAGGGACCACGTATGGGATTTTAGGACGCTGACCTCCCTTGCAAGTGAGCTACCTCATGAACCCCTCCTCTCCAAATACATGCACATGTAGTGTGGGCAAGAAACTCTATATCACCAAGAAGAGGTTGGGGAGTGTCTCAGGATCTCTCGAAGAGACTACAGCCCACCCATTCTATTTTTTTTTTTAACTACATGTTTTAATTGAATCAAACAGCAATAAAATACATTACAGAATACTTTGTCTTGTATGATCAATTTTTAACAACTGTGTAAGTAGCACGAGGCCTACTGTGCTTCAGGACCGGTCTCCTCCGGGAATTTTGGTTGTGGACAATACAGTCCAAGCCGTCTCTACTTAAATGGACCAAAAAGACACTTATAACTCACTGTAAAAGAGGAGGAACAATACACACTCACAAAAAAAAAAAGAAATAGGAAAAGGGAGAGTAGAGGTCGAGGCGGGATGGGAGGGGAGAGGGGTAGGGTTGGGGGTGAGGTAGGGGGAGTGCGTCTGGTTAGATGCCAACACGGTGGCCCCGTGCCAAGCATCTACAGACGCTTGCATGCGTGAGTCTTCTCTCACATTACGTCATATAAATGCTGCTAATAAGTGGTCTGTGGTATAGAATACCTCCGTAAGCCCTCTCCAAGGAGACAAGATCTACTGTTTTCAGAGCCTATTTTGAGGACTCTCATCCCGGGAGATCGTCTGTGCCAGGCCACAGGCATCCAGACTTTTAGAAAATTGTCACCAGTTATCGTTAACTAAAATCGTAACTTTTCCATTGGCAAAGACCCAAATTTCGATTCCAATCTTTGGGATGTTGGGATATCAGATTGTTTCCATAATGCTGCGACTCTCGCACCGCTTGCAATGCCAACAATGGGCAATTATTTGGTTATGACACTTGGAGAGGCCCATCAATGGCTGTTCCAGGAGGAAACAACCACGGTCTGGGGGAATGGTGAGGATCAAACAGCCTGGTATCCAATGTCTAATCGACCTCCCACAGTGGAGAGATCGTGGGCAAGACCACAGCATATTGTAAACAATCGGCTGTTTCCTCCGCACTGGCGCGGGGAAGGGGGGAGAGTCCTCGCACAAACCTTGATATTTCAGTGGGTGACTGTACCATCGCATTAGGACTTTATATGCGTCTCCTGGAGAGTGGATGCATATGGAGCTCTCTCGCGCTGTGCATAACTATAGCGCTCCTTCTTATCTTCTAAGTTTTTGTCCCGATCTGTTCTTCATTGAGATCGGAATGAGGGTATCTGCTTGCTCACGTTCAACTAGACTGATCACTTCTTCGTAAAGCCTGAGTGTAAGTCCGTCCTTCGTGTCGGTCCTAAGCCAACAGAGCGTTTCGAAGATGTTAATAGGGGTATGGGGCAAATTTGTTTATAAAATGCCGATCTGGGGGTATCTAAGAATTGTGATTGGGTAATCTCTTTTTCTTTCCCTGATTTTTTTTTTCTGGTCGAATGTTTTTGATTTTTCTGTCATGACCCTCCAGATCTCTAATCGATGGACCCCCTCTGTCTCCAGATTGAGATAGTTACTGACTATAGACCCGGAGCGAAAATAGGATTATTCCAGATGGGTGTCCCATGGACTGTTGTGTCGTGAGGGGAATGCCGATTTTCGTAGACTCCCGATTCACTGAGGTTATATCTCCGGGAGAGCGCATGGCGTGTGAAATTTTCCTGCGCGTTTAGGTAACAAATTAAAGCTGTCCAGTTTCCAGAGGTGCACATGCAGCATTTTCTAAGTTCCACCCATCTCTTTAACTTTGGTTATATTGCCATGTACAATCTGACTTAATGTGTGCGCCTTGTAATATGATCCCAGGCAGGTTACTGCTAGGCCGCCCCACCACAGATCTTTTCTATTTATATTTACTTACTCTCGTTTTTTACCTCCCCAGATACAGTTGTGAGATTTCGATTGAGTGAGTTGCAAGTCCTCATCTGAATGGCCTTTGAAGAGTTTGGAAGACGGTATAATATACGGGGGTAAGTAAATTACATTTTTGACACTGATTTTGAAATACATAGGATCACGTCCAATCCAGGATCAATCTTTGGATGTCCACTTCTAAATCAAATTTAAGGTCCGAATAAGGTTGGGTACTTTGCATTGGTACAAGTCTTTTACAGTTTGGTGATGTGGACACCAGTATTTTATGTGTTTTCTGTTGCCATTAAATTTGAACATTCAATGTTAGTAATTCCCATTGTTTCTAGGGAGGGTGATGTTGAGGCTTCCATTGGATTGATTGAATTTTGAAGCCGGAGACCTTAGAGAATCGATCTAGTATGTCGAATAGGTTGGGAGGGAAGTCAGGGTTTTGTGATAATCAAAGGAGATGTCACGCATACATGGCAGCTTTATGGGTCTGAGAGTATGGTTTAACCCTGAGGATGTCCGGGTTCCTCTGATTTGTGCGCAGTGGTTTCGATACATAGGGCTATAAAAGCGGGGATAATGGGGCATTCCCGTCTCGTGCCACTCTTATTTGGAATGGCAGAGAGGGGTAGCCTTGGTGAATGGCACCTGGCGGTGGGGTTAGAAGTACCAGCGACAGAATCGCCTCACTCCACCCGATCTCCAAAGCCAAATGGTCGCAAGTCTTCTTTTAAATATGGCCAGTCTATCCTATCGACAAGCTTTTTTCTCATCCAGACTTAAACAACATGCTTTGAGTTTGCCCTTACGTATGCACAATCCAAACAGATCAATAACATCGTCCGTGTATTATCCGCTCTTACGGCCCTTGATAAATCGACTTGATCTGTGCGTTTGGTAATAGTCTGGGTAGGAGATGGACTAAGTCTATTGGCCATAATTTAGCTAAATTTCTAACATACAGTGTGTTATAATGATATAGGCCGGTCACTTTCGCAATCTAGGGGTCTTTCCCCAGTTTTATGAATTAGTGAATTGACGCTTTACATCTCTTGGGATGGGGGCTCACGCTAAAATAGCGTTTAAACATGCGGACAACTTGGGGCGAAGTAGTTTATCAATTTCTTATAGTAAAGCCAGTGAATCCATTGGCCCGGGGTTTTGATGGCTCAGTCTTTAATGGCCTGAGGATAGTTCCAATATGTGAAGTCGCATTCACAGCTCGCTTATCGTGTCCGGCAATCTACCTATTCAGCGTGGATAAGAATCTCTTTAGGGCACCGCTCGTTATAGAGTTATGTCCACTTTTTCTACCGCTTACCAGTGTTTCATAGAAGGAGAAGCCATTTGTTGACAATTTTTGAGGTTAGACGTGGGGGTACGCAGATTTAAAAGCGTATTAAGTTGGATGCTTATACTAGCTTGCCTTCCTTTCAGCGGGCCACATGTATCCGGCCTGTCGCTTTCGAAAATTTCGCTCCTGGACCACTGAGTGAATGTCCTCGGAAGCTAGAAGCATGTTAAGTTCACTTTTGACATCTTTACCTCCTGTAGGTTTTGTGGGTACTAACAGTAAATTCTTTTTATGGTTATAGAGGAGAGAAGTCTGTAATTGTTTTGGAGATTATAATTTTGGACTCTCTTTCTCTCTCGACGGTGTGAGTTATTACTTCACTTTTACTTGTTGCCGCTTGTAACGTTGCTTTATGGGCTTCACCTAGACAAGACTGTGAGTCGACAGAGCCGCTATTGAATTAAGAACTTTGGTCAATCTCAGTTGCCGATACATCACATATCGGGTATTTTTAAAGATTGATTCATTAGTGTCCAGTTACGGATCCCAGTCTATCAGTTAGGATATTATTGCACCTTAGCTCTTTTGGTTGTCATGGTCTGACCATGAAATATCATAGGATCCTGACTCGGTGTAACCGTTAGGAACCAGTTGACAGGACACAAAAAGTAATCGATTCTGCTGTAACGACCAGGGGGTTGAGAGAAAAATTGTAATCCCTGTCTGCCAGATTAATCCCTCCATATATCTGATAAACGGTTGGTCTTGCAGGCACGGCACATAGATACCCCCGCTCCTTTGCTTGTACTGACCACAACCCCCTGACCTATATCTAGGTGGCGTTTGCATGACCATGTTAAAGTCACCAGTCGAGACGACGCTCCTTGGGCCACTGAGTTCAGGTTCTTGAAAAACTTATCGAAACAAGATCATGCTATTCTCGCATGTCGGAAGCATACAAGTAAGCCAACGTGTATTCCTGCCCCCTAATTGTTCTCCTACCAAGATAATAGTTCTACCATCAGTATACGTTTGTTTTAACGCACTTCGACACGGAATGATGTTCCCGGAATAAATATCACCCCCCCTGTTTTTTGAACTTGCTGCCTGCTGATGTGAAAAAAGGGTGAAATCTTTGGGGGCACTGATTACTGAAGTGTTCTCCTGTAAAAAAAGGATTTCAGCGTGTTTCCTTTTACTAGTCTGTAAAAGGCCAAGCTTCCGTTTGGGTTTGGGTTGTTAAAGGCCCTGTACGTTATGGGAAATAAGTTCAACGCAACCATTTTTAAGTGTGGTGATAACGCTTCTTGATATCTTTGGACCACCCAAGATTCCATCCTTGGAGCATGGCCCGGTCCGTTAGTTCTGAGACGCATTGTACATCTGTTGTGTTTTTGACGGTGTGGCTGATGTTCCCCTGGAGGGAGGGAGAGGGAGGGAGAGGCGGGGAGGGGGAAGGGGGGAGGAGAGGGGAGGGGAGGGAAGGGCGGATAGGGAGGGTGGAAGGCGGGGGATGGGGAACCAATGCAAGTACAAACAGTACGGAGGAAGAAAACAAAAAATAACATGCATAGTATAACATCAACATGGCAGTGACATCAAATAATAAAAAAAACAAGAGTCCACCTGGGACCCCAAGGGTTGTCTCTTTGCGCCCCATGGGATGGTCTCCTGGGTCCAGTATCTTATAAGAGGATCTTCTGTTTGAATGGGACCCGACCTTCCCGGGACTTGTTTCGATCCCTCTTTCTCCGGGGATCTAAGTGGAACACGCATCTCACGCCAATACGCGGGGATCTCCGCCGATGCGTGTGTTCATAATCACTATACTTATACTTATTTACACACATTCCGTTAAACTCTCTTTCAACGTTGCGAAACTGGAACAGAAACTGCATATCAAAACAACACACTCCCAAACATAACAACAAAAAATTTGGCCCGTGTCACACTGTCTGTACCGCCCTCACTAAACCACGTCACCCATTTGGACCCATCTACTTAGCTCCTTGGAAGAATGTTACACTCATAAGACCCTCCAGTCTGAGACGATCATGTCTATAGCAGCCCTGTTCTTCTGGGTAACTCTACCTACGTGTATGAGGATATCTACACTGATGAACAGATATACCCTGCCCTCCGTGAATACCGACCCCAACATAACAAGCAATTACTTAATCCCTCGTCAGTCTACTCGTATATACCCCCCAA
This sequence comes from Ascaphus truei, assembly GCA_036426205.1. Lineage (NCBI taxonomy): Eukaryota > Metazoa > Chordata > Amphibia > Anura > Ascaphidae > Ascaphus > Ascaphus truei. The sequence continues at coordinate 1,633 of WSYH01009729.1, read as the reverse complement.
TGTGAACTATCCCCCTTATATTGTTGAGTTGCAATCCCAAGCGCCCAGCAGAAATCCCTCTGCGTGATGGCCATAGACGTTAGCGGAAACAGCATGCGGGGGTCCCTCTTCGCTTATGTCTGACTTATCTATATACTCTCCGACAGCTACATTTTGCCAAGCACTCTTTTAGGCTCTGTGCCCGCACCACTGGTATCTAAAGCTGTGAGGCTAGCATCCCAGTTGCGTTTCGGGAGTGAAGGCTTTAGTTTCCTCTAGACAGTGTCTGGGGCTCAAGTAATTTTTTAACCTTTTATAATGGGAACACTGTGGTGGGGAGTGGCTTCTGGTTGTGGGACCCAACCCCACCCCCAGCCGACCCCCCTACTCTCCTCCTCTTCCTCCCTCCTCCCTCCTTCTGCCTCCTTCCTCCTCTCGTCCCCTCACCTCTCCTTCTCCTCCTTCCTTCTCTCTCCTCCCTCACCTCCCCCCGCACTCCACTCTCCTTCTCCCCCCATCCCCTCTCTCCTCCCTCCTCCTCTCCCCCCGCCGCCCCTCTCTCCTCCTGCCCTCCCCTCTCCTCTTCCCCTCCAACCCCCCTCTGCTCCTCCTTCCTGTCCTCCCCCACTCCACTTCTGAGGGGGGAAACGGGGCCAGGGGAGGGGAGGATCTCGGTGTTCTCCGCGAGAAGAAGGGGGTACAGACTGCGCAGTGGTTCTAGCGCTACAATGGGGGGGTAGAGATGTGAAGGGAGCGCGATTGTGGGGAGGCCTAGGTCTTTACACCGGCCGCTCGTAGAGCAATGGGACAACGCCGACAGCAGGGAGATGGGAGGCCCGCAGGTGAGAGTGGGGGCGGCGGATCGGAGGAGAATTGGTAGTGTAGTGAGCGTATGGGGAGTAGGTGGCCCGGGTGCAAGTCAGGAGAATGTGGAGAAAGCGTAGGAAGATAGTTTACTTAGGAGAGGAATGGGAAAAGCATTGCGGCAGACAGTCGACGAGGGGGGGTCCGGATAAAGCGGAGACGATTACATAGGATCTGGACGCGGAGGGGTCATCAAATGGAGGCTGGTATGCGTGCGTATGGCAGGAGGACGGGACTTAGAAGGTGAGGGCGGCGGGGATTGGGTGTAAGGAACAAAAAGGTTTCAAAAGTCCGAAGAGCCTTGCGGTCGGTACAGGTGATATGCGCAGAACCGACAAGCGGGAAGGTGGTGGGGGGGGGTGTTTAGAGACGAGACAAAGGGTAAGGCTGGAGAAGAAGTAAGTCGTCCCCATTGCGCTCCAGGGCAGCAAGTGGTGACTCCTCCCCCCCCCACCCGCCTTCCGTCCTCTCTCCCTAGTTGCCCCCCCCCGCAGGGTGAAGGGTGCGGGACCCTCGTCCTGTCCTCCAAGGAGGGAGGGGTCCTCCTTGTTTGCGCACCAGCCCCTGCGGTCCTCCTCCGTACGACCCCCGCCCCCTTTCTAACCTGCCGTCCGGGCGCTCCGCCCCCCCCACCCACGACAAACGGCGCGCCCCGCGTCCTCCTCCAAGCCCTGCACCGACGGACTCCTCCGCCGGCACTCGCACCCTCGGCACCCTCGGTTCACTCCTGCCGCCGCTCCCGCCTCCGCCGTCCAGTGCCTCCTCCCCCTTCCCCCCGCCCTTCCCCCCT
>WSYH01009728.1:0-25121 GCA_036426205.1 Ascaphus truei | reverse complement strand
CACCCGGCGCAGCGCGCGTCACCCGGCGGAGCGCGCGTCACGCGGCGTCACACGGCGGAGCGCGCGTCACCCGGCGCAGCGCGCGTCACCCGGCGCAGCGCGCGTCACCCGGCGCAGTGCGCGTCACCCGGCGCAGCGCGCGTCACCCGGCGCAGCGCGCGTCACCCGGCGCAGTGCGCGTCACCCGGCGCAGCGCGCGTCACCCGGCGCAGCGCGCGTCACCCGGCGGAGCGCGCGTCACGCGGCGCAGCGCGCTCTGGTGCAACCACGATTTGAAAAGACAAAAAAATTGTGATTTCACGACGTTGTCGTCAGGAGTCTCTATTCAGTATAGGATTACTCAGCTCACGTCTGTCCCTGGGGACGCGACTCACTGGCACTGCCAAGGATCTCACTCACTACAGACGCCCGCGGGACGTGTGCACACGCAAACAAGGCACGCAAACGCACAATACTAAGTGAAAAAAACTAACAATAGCGCTCTAACACACCCTAAATGTGACAATATACAATTCAACCACACGTGTGTAAATAATATAGCAATGTGATAATAATAACAAATCAAGTGATCTAAAGAAAAAAATGTAAGAAACTTAGAAACAAACTGCAACCCTCGATAAAGACTGTTCCACTCGTCTTGCACCAGGTGATCCGCCAACAAATCAGGGGAGCTCGTCTCGTAGTTATGAAATAAAGAAACACTACATAGTGTAATACTGTTGTGAATAAATTTGTGCAAACAAAGCTCAAAAATGACTACTCACAATAGAGCAGTCAAATTCAGGCAGTCATCCAACTTAAGGGGTGGATGTTCCCTGTGTATACAGCAGCCACCAGCCCCCAAACCCCAAGGAGAAAAAAAGAAGAGAAGAGACCATATAGTGCAGATGGTATTTAGTATTAAAAGGGATTAAAAAAATGCAGGCTTACACTTCATATGATCGATAGGGAAAACCTCGAGAGATGTACGAATTAGAATTTTAGAACATTTAGAAACCATCAGGCGAGGGGTTAATACACATCTCCTGTCAGAACATTTCATTAAGTACCATCAAGGGAATCCCACAGGGCTGACATTTACGGTCCTAGAAAAAGTCTCACCCCATTGGAGGGGAGGGGATCGCAATGTCCAGCTAACAAAAAGAGAAACCTATTGGATTTTCACATTGAAAACCCAAACTCCAGGGGGGCTCAATGTGGATATTGAATTGGGAGTGTTTCTTTAAGGATTGATATATAAAGATTTCTTATGATATTATAAATATACATTATGTGTGATATTATATTAATTATGTTTTCTTTTATGTCTCCTTTTTTTGAGAAATACCACTATCGTCGTTAATGAAGTTAAAAATAAAGTTAGATTTAGGTTTGAGTTTTTATCATTTTAACAATTTTTTATAAATTTTATATAATTTATTATGCTGTTTGTTTTTTTAACGTATATATTTTTTTATTTTTCAGGAAACATGGTAACATATAAAGGGGGGGAGGGGGGTACAGAAAATAAAAGGGTTATGAGGTGGGGGGGATAGGGCAGTGGGGTAACATCCATCACTGGCTTCATGCAGGAAGCAAACATTCCATGATACTTGTCACATCCTATGCTAGGTCTACCTAACCTTTAGTAGTTGTTTCTGGTTTCCTTACTATTTTATGGTTCCTATTGGGTTCTTCCATACTGTATGTAGGTCTCCCAGGGGTCCCATGTTGTCAGGAAGGAGTTGTGTCTGTCGTGTATTAGGCTTGTAAGTCTCTCCATCGTCATTATGTAGTTTATCTTGTGCAATACCTCATTGATCCCTTCCCCCCCCCCTCCCCTTACCCCCCCTATTGTCCCCCCTAACGTCAACCCTCCCCCCTTCACCCACCCCCCCCCATTACAAAACAACCGAAAAAGAAGACTAGCTCTCATGGACATGAAAAAATCAGGGGGGGACATTATATTCTTACAGGAGACCCACTTCACATCGCAGGACCCCCCAAATTTATTCAAATTTTTTTTCCCAATGTGCTTTTTTGCATCATTCAGTAGTAAGAAAAGAGGTGTAGCTATCCTAATCAGACAAGGCACCCCATTCAATCACGTCAAAACCGTAGCGGATCCAGAGGGTAGATTCCTAATGGTATATGGCTCCCTCGCGGGCTCGACAATTGTCCTAATCAATGTATATGCCCCAAATGAGAACCAAACGGAATTCTTACAAACCGTTCTCGAAGGCGTCGACCCGGGATATCTGTCATCGATAATAGTGGGTGGAGACCTAAACATGGTTTTAAACCCCACCGAGGACAGATCAACCACAGCGGGCCCCTCCCGTACAACCCACTCCCAGATCAAGGGGAAAAGGTTTAGGGACATCCTGAGCGAGTTCTCACTGGTGGACGTTTGGAGAACCCAACATCAGGGCCAGAGAGACTACACATTCTACTCAGCACCTCACCAGACTTACTCTCGAATAGACCACTTTTTGACCACTAAGAATGTGATGGCGGCAGCCATAGAATCAGACATTGGCTCAATCACATGGTCAGATCATGCCCCGATCACTATGACACTGTCAGTCCCCTTTGAAAAAACAACAACCTACTCATGGAGACTGAACGATTCCCTACTAAATCACCCAGAGATTGAGAGAGAGATAAGATCCTCACTCAAGGACTATTTCTCCCTCAACATGGGAACAGTCTCCTCTCCAGCAATCCTTTGGGAAGCCAATAAGGCAACCATCAGAGGGAAATTTATTTCCATCGCATCCCATAGGAAAAAAGCCCGCCAAGCGCTAATCAAAGAACTTACAGACAGTATAAAGGTAATAGAGCACGCGCATAAAGCGAACCCATCAAAAAAAGTATACAAAACATTAATAGAAGCTAGAACAAAACTTAGACAAACCCAGCTGGAGGATGTTGAAAAGGCCCTCAAATGGACCAATCAACAATATTATGACAAAGGGAACAAGGCCGACAGACTATTAGCTAGCAAATTGAGAGGTATACAAAAAAGATCCCAGATAACGGCGATCAAGAGTAGGTCTGGTGAAATCCAATATAGTGAAAGCAAAATAGCGGCAGAGTTTACAAAATACTACAAGGAACTATATAACTTAAGAGCTAAAAACGGCCGACCTGAACCGATAGCGTCAGAATCTATAACTCAATACTTAAATAAATGCCAACTCCCCTCACTGACGGAGGAGGAGAACACAGTCCTCAATGCTGAGATCTCAAAAGAGGAACTGGAAGAGGCGGTCAAATCACTAAAGCTCACTAAGTCTCCTGGCCCTGACGGCTTCACAAATGTCTACTATAAAAGATTCTTGCCAACTCTATCCACGCATCTGCTAAAAACATTCAACCATTTTATGGAAGGGAACCAAATTCCCTCAACAATGTCTCTAGCCAATCTAGCTATAATACATAAGGAAGGCAGAGACCCGATGCAATGTGGAATCTATCGTCCAATCTCCCTTCTCAATAGTGATCTCAAGCTATATAGCAAAATTTTAGCAAACAGGTTAAACCCAATATTACCGAGGTTAATTAACATCGATCAGGTAGGATTTGTCGCGGGAAGACAAGCCTCCGACAATACTCGAAAAATCATCAATATCATTGATCATGTCCACCTAACAGACACCAAAGCACTATTGCTAAGCCTAGACGCAGAGAAGGCATTCGATAGAATCTACTGGCAATTCCTGGACCAAACTATGTGTAAATTTGGCTTTAAAGACACATATCTAGAGGGGGTCCGTAGACTATATCAAAATCCGTCAGCAATGGTAAAACTTCCAGGGGGGAATAACCAGAGATTCGAGATAACAAATGGGACTCGACAGGGATGCCCCCTATCTCCTCTCCTTTTTGCGCTAACGATAGAACCACTGGCATCAGCAATACGACTCAATAAAGACATCCAGGGAATAGACATTGGAAATAGGCAGCATAAAATCTCCCTATTCGCAGATGATGTCATCTTAACCCTCTCCAAACCCCAAATTTCATTACCCAACCTCCAAAAAGAACTCCGGGATTTTGGAAAAATCTCAGGATATAAGATAAACAATGATAAATCAGAAGTCTTGAACTTAAGTCTGCCAGAGCCAGAGGTGAAACTCCTCAAAGCAAACTTTAACTACCGTTGGAGCTCCTCTTGTATCAAGTACTTGGGGGTTAAGATATCGAGGACCTACCAATCTCTATATAAACATAACTATCCGACCTTGTTCCATAAAATCAAACAAGATTTGGAAAAATGGGGAGGATATCAAATATCATGGATCGGGAGAATGATCTCGGTTAAAATGAACATACTCCCTAGGCTATTATACTACTTCCAGACTCTCCCGGTCCACATCCCTGGCTCAGAACTGAAAAATATCCAAAAATTAATCTTCCACTTTATTTGGCAAGGTGAAAAACCTAGAGTCCCCAGAACTGTTCTCTTAGCACCAAGGGGGAGAGGAGGACTGGAAGTTCCAGATATCACAAAATACTACCTAGCCGCCCAATTGCGACAGGTTGTAGTCTGGAACGCAAACCCAAACCAATATTGCTGGCTGGATATAGAAACACAATATGCCGGAACGCCTTCTCTGCCCGCTTGCCTTTGGTCCCTGAACAAGGAGGACATGCAAAATAACAAATTCAAATTAGGCCCAATGAGACACACATGGGAGACCTGGACGAAAAGCAAATTCAAGTACAAGCTCACAACACCACAATCCCAACTCATTCCAATTCACAAAAATCCGAAATTTCCCCTGGCTGTGAGCCCAGACAATTTGACCAATTACAAATCAAAAACATTAGGGCGATTGTCGACCTCTTGAGCCTCGGGAAGTTCATGAGCTACCAAAACCTTCAAACCAAATATGAAATACTAGGACTGAACGTGTTCAAGTACCTACAAATTCGGCACTTCATTCAAACATTATCCCCAACGTTGGAATTTCCCCCTCTCACAGGCTTCGAGCGACTATGCAGAGAAACAGCCCACCAGAAAGGTCTAATAACACAAATTTGCAAAGAGTTGGAGAGGGCCTCAGAAGCCCCCACACATGACTATATGCTGCATTGGGCAGCAGAATTGGATATAGTTATAGACCGAGAGGACTGGGAAAGTATTTGGGAAAATGCCTCAGGAACTTCCATATGTACCACAATCAAAGAAAATATTTACAAAATACTGTACCGCTGGTATCTTACCCCAGTTAGAATAAATCAAATCTACCCACTGGCATCCGATCTATGTTGGAGAGGCTGCGGTCAAAAGGGGTACATGGCCCACATTTGGTGGTCATGTCCGGAAATTCAGAAATACTGGGAAACAACACAAAAATTAATAGAGGAGGTCACAGACCTCACAATACCCATTGAACCGCTGACCTACCTGTTGGCCAGGCCCTTAGACTACCTGGACCGGCCTACAGGAAAATTAGTCTCCTTCATTCTAACGGCGGCTCGATGTGCGGTGGCTGCCACCTGGAAGAAAGTGTCTCCCCCCTCAAAACAAACAATAATAAGAAGGGTGCAAGAAGTAATGGACATGGAGAGATTGTCTGCTTTCCTTAAGAGGTCATCCATCTCATTCACAAACATCTGGGATCCATGGTACACCCACATGGTGCATATAAGGCGAAACACCCCCTAACAAACTAGAGGCAAAAACCACACTAGAGCCCAAACTAGGGAAAAAAAAAAAAAAATATGGAATATGGGATCAAGGCCTCCTCCCGCCATACCCTTTCCAGCCTCCCCCCCCCCCCCCCCCCCCCCCCCCCACACCCCACCCCCCTACTCTATTCCCTTTCTGTTTCCACACTCGCGCCTCCCTGATGGACCACAGTAGGTCAGGGGGACGTTGAGTCTTTCCTTTTCTCTTCTCACTCAAGAAAAAGAAAAAATGTATACTAGGCTGATATATTGCTTGCAATGTTTATACCATGTAATGACTTATCTGCCTAATAAAAAATTTGGGGGAAAAAAAATGACTTATCACAGCTTAGTGCATAGCCCCCTGTGAATGATAAACACTCTATAGGATGCATGCAAAAAAAAATTGCACAATTTCCTGCTGAATGAGCATCCAAGGTTACCTGTTTTCCACCTCCCTGAAATCCATAAAGAAACTGGAACCAGGTCATCCAATCATTTCTGGGATAAGATTCTTTAGTTACCATGTATCTATCTGAATACATAGATTATATAGTGTCAGTATAGTTTAAGAAAAACTATAGATTTGTTACAATCAGTCAGAGATGTGCAATCAAAGAAGAAATGTAGATGTTTTTTTTTTATTTGCAGGCCCTATATACTGTACCTGTATAGAGCATAAAACGTTCCCTACAGCCTAACAGGACATCATTATTAGATGAATCAACTTCATTTTAACCCACAAGTTCTTTATTTTTGAAGAAGGTTAATTTTTCTCCAGAAGTGTGGGGTATGAATAGAGACCACATTTGCTTCATGTTTTGTTTATGGGCAACAGGGAGGATAAAAACATTTGGAACAACAATAGCCTTTTAAATAATATTTTAATATAGTATTACGGAAGCGATTCATTAATGAATGAATTATTTTGGATTGAAATTTAGTTCCAAAGCTGGCCTGGACAATCTAAAATTTCTAGATGTGGCATTATTTCAAATAGATGGGGTCATAGCATACAATTTGATTGATTTTTGATTATAAAGGTAATTTTAGATCCATAAAATTAGAGTGTAGATGGGATCATTGGGGCCATACCAGGACATTTTGGATCCGGTATGTAATTGGAATAGAGATAGGAGGATGAAATAAGCGCAAATTAATTAATAAACTCTTGGGAAAAATTATTGTGAAAACGTGTGAGGCAGTGATGCAGCACCCAATAAGACACAGTCCCTATGTCTAAACAGAGAACAGAAAAAAAAAACACAACCAGACCAATAGTGAATAAAAATGTGAATAGGAATGGCTTACACTATGGCATTATAGTAGAGACCTTGATACTGGAATGGATTCCCTAGGATTGGAGGGAAAAGAAAACACAATAGTGTAATACTATAACAAATATTTATATTGGTAAGGAATGGCTGTACACTCACAAACATAATTTCTTGAATGGCAATGCAGTATGTCAGGTATCTGGCTTGTAGACTCTCCTGGTCCCAGGTAAAGTCCTCAGTTTTGTGCCTGCAGATAGAAGTTTTGTTTGGCTTTGTATTTAAAACCAGAGTCCTTGCTGCCTGTTCTTTGCTTCTGTGCTCCAGCTGCTTCGCTTCTCCGTCGTGACGTCACCCTCGACAGCCCTCGCGAGACCAGGATGCAGGAACCTGAATCAGCTGTGTATGCTATTTTGCAGCAGAGACAAGAGGCAGCAGAAATACTAGAGACTGAAACTGAAAAGAAGATCAACTCAAATTCCTTCCATACAGAGGTTGGATGTCCAATACAGCTAACAAAGTGGAGAACGCCTATGGTAAAGGTCACATACAATATGGATGGGCTGTATTGCGCAGTGACTAACAACATGGAGTACCTCTATTTGGGTCAAATACCATAACCCTAAAAGGCCGTGTCCAATACCTAACCCAAATTTCTGTTTTACCCCATATGAGTCCACTACCACTGGGAACATAGTGATTACCCCGATTCCTATCTTTAAGGAGGATTTACTCTTGGACAGTGAACCAGATGGTCCTAATCCTTAAAACTATATTCCTATATTTGATGTACATTATCAATAAATTTACACAATTTATTAGTACGTAGTGTTTCCCCCACCAGGTAGGAGATTTGGCCATTACTAGATGTGTGGTGCATGATACGCGCTGATAACGGGAGGGCTGAGTCATCCGCCGATGGTAGTCGGGACACAGAACTTGGTTTCTGGGGTACATTACCCACATATCTTTAGCAGTGCAGTGCCTCCATCTGCCGTTGGCTCCAGGGAACTGAAGATGATCTCCCACGTAAAACCGATAACCTCTCCCCCCAGTAAGATCACACACCAGGCCGGAGGTATAATAAAAGGAACCGTTTATTGTCTCTCTTTGTATAGCACAGTACATGGCAGGGTTCTGCCCAATACAACATCTGTCAGCTACTCACTGAATGATGGTCTCTGGACCTTCACTACAGGCCAAGGGCACCTGCAGCAGCTCTTCCCATATGGGGTAAAACAGAAATTTGGGTTAGGTATTGGACAGCTCTGGGTCAGGTTTTCATACTAGAGCTCTGACTCATTAGACACAGTGATGGAGAACACCCTTTTTGGATGCCGTTCAGACACATACTCCACCCGGTCCATGTAGACAGAGCTCCCGACCTTCCAGATACCCACCAGGTAAGCCACCCTTTCCTGCATGTTATGAAAGGTGCTTCGGCTGTGTTCCATAACATAAGCCTTTACTGCTTCTATCAGCCACTTCTCCCTATTCGCGTCAATCTCCCTCATTAACGGCTCAGGGACATAGGGGTACTCAAACCCGTGCGAGTTCCTGTACTTTTGAACAACATGGCGCTCAACTCGGCTGATCTTAGTTAACCAGCAACCCTCAGCCTGGCCTGGCTGAACCCAGAACAACGGTTCCTGAACAATTGCCTAGGGCCATTCCCGTTGGCTGTATTATACACAACCTTATCTCCTTCTCTCTCCTCCTCATGGCCTTGGCAGTCTTCTCAGGGTTGAACATTCCCACCAGTGGTCTACCACAGTTCCTGTTTCTAACAGGAACCAAGTGCGATCCATATATGGCACATACCCCCTGAATCTAGAATGCTACCAAGGCTGTAACGTGTAGCTCACCGCAAACGAGGCGCAACCTTGGGGCTGAGGTAGGGATTGGTACAAAATGCTGACTACAACCGTGAGGGAGCGTCTAGAGTGTAGAATAATCTTGCAGGCCGGATCAGGGTAATAGAAGACAGCGTAAATGAGGGGCTTGGAGTATAGAGTAACGGATCATTGGGGTATGTTGCAGGAGTCAGAATTGGAGAGCGAAGAGTAGTCGTAGAGCCAAAGCCAGGGTCAGTGCAGGAGAGAGCAGCGTCGTCGTGGTCCAATGCCAGGGTCAGTGCAGGAGAGACTAGAGTAGTCGTATCCAAAGCCAAGGTCAGCGCAGGAGAGTATCACAAGGTAAGTTCCAGGCATGGTCAAGCAGCAAGGTTCAGGCAGATAGAGTAGTGAGTACAGCGTTACACAAACTGAAGTTATGCTCGGCAATGACTGAGAGTTCTGAGAGCATATTTAAAGGACCTCCCACCAATGGGAGGCAACCAGTAAGTAGAGCTGTGGTTTCGGATAGGCTGCTGGATCATGCAGGGGTGTCTTATTGCACAGCCAATTGCGACCGCATTAGAGTGTGCACGCGCATGCAACTCGCGCAACACGTAGGCGACGCGTTTGTGCTTCCACATGGTTATTTACAGACCTTAGCTGAATAATCTGGGTCTCCAACGAAATGAATGCAGGCTGAAGTGGTCTACCATCAATGGCCTCCAAGGCGATAGGGTTCTTCTTGCACACCAAAGGAATCTTGTGGTGTTCTGCAAAATTCTGATCAGTAAAGTTGCCCCCGGCAACCCAATCAAGAAAGGCCAAAGTGGAGACAGAGAATCCCTTACCGGACAAGGAGATAGGTACAAGGATCTTGGTGGAATTAGAAGTAGCTATAGGGGAAAGAGAGATCGTTCCCAATGAGACTCCCTTGGGCCGCATGGGAACCGTGTGTTTCCCGCCTTGTTGGGGCAAGAGAAAGCGAAATGTCCAGGACCCCCACAATACAGACAAAGTCCAGCATCTATGTGGCGTTGCTTCTCAGTGCATGAGAGAGAAGTGACTCCCAATTGCATAGGTTCAGAAGAATCTGGCACAGGAAATTCAAACTGACCGAACTGGTTGGGGTTAATCCTGGGGGTAACCCTGCGATGAAGTCGTCTCTCAGTCCTTCTCTCCTGGAGGCGATGGTCCACCTTGATGCAGACCGCAATGAGATCCTCCAGGTCGGTAGGCCGATCATGAGTCGCAAGTTCATCTTTCACAGTCTCAGACAAACCCTGCCAGAAGGCAGCAGACAAAGATTCTCCATTCCAATCCGTCTCTGCGGCAATAGTCCTAAACTCGAGTGCATAACTAGCAACAGAGCTGTTACCCTGAGAAATAAAGAATAGAGCAGAAGCTGCGGATACCTTTCGACCTGGTGTATTGAGCACCCTGCAGAACTCCTTGGTAAAAGCTCCAATGCTTTGGGTGAAGTCGGATCTTTGCTCCCAGATGGGAGAGGCCCAGGCAAGAGCACCATCAATGAGGAGAGAAATTATGTAGGCTACCTTGGAACGGGAAGAAGAAAAGCGGGAAGAATTCATCTCAACCTGAATGAAATATTTGTTAAGGAAGCCCTGACACTCGTGAGGACTTCCCCCACACCGATTGGGCGTGGGAAGTCGGGGTTCGGACAGATAAACAGGCATGGGAGGAGTACTAGTGACCGCTTGCACGGAATCCGGGCAAGGACCTTGGAGGTGGAGCGATAAGTTTCTAAAGTCCTCTCTGAGGGTTCTCAAGTTTTGGTCATTTGGTCAATTTATTTTCAAGACTTGACAGGGCGTTGGTGTGCGTGCTCAGGACTCTTCCTACCTCAGCGGGGTCGAAGGTTGTTTGGCCGAGCATACTGTAACGCGTAGCTCAGCACAAACGAGGCGCGACCGCGTGGCTAAGGTAGGGATTGTACAAAACGCCGACAACGACCTTGAGGGCGCGTCTAGAGTGTAGGATAGTCTTGCAGGCCGGATCAGGGTAATAGAAGACAGCGTAAATGAGGTAGTTGCCGGGTCTTGGAGTATAGAGTAGCAGATCGTTGGGGTACGTAGCCAGAGTCAGGATTGGAGAGTGTAGAGTAGTCATAGAGCCAAAGCCAGTGTCACGGTAGACTAGACTTAATTCACGCCGAATATACTGGGCACTGATTGAACAGGACAAAATGATAAAATAAACTGAAGATTTATTCCCTTTCGGGCAAACACAACACTGTAACACAAATAACACTTGAAAATAACACTTACGGGTAAATAACAGGGTGAAGGGAGCCTGGTTCAATTCCCGGTGTCGGCTCCTTGTGACCTTGGGCAAGTCACTTTATCTCCCTGTGCCTCAGGCACCAAAAACATAGATTGTGAGATCCACGGGGCAGGGACCCATGCTTGCAAAATGTCTCTGTAAAGCGCTACGTATAACTAGCAGCGCTATACAAAAACATGCTATTATTATTACGTATCCAAGAATAAGTGGCTAGCAATTCTCCCTTTCTGGATCAGAGTCACGAACGCCACACTCCTGTGTCTCACTGCATGTAGATATCTACACTCCTTCCCAGAGTGTCTCTCTGGAAGTAGAACTGATTCTCTGATCAGCAGCACTTCTTTATATATCCCTCTGTGGCTATAATTTACATGGGAGGGGGCTGCTGGACATTGATTAAGTTTGGGCCACAACAGCCAGAGGGCATGCTAAAACCCATCCCTGATTAAATCAGAGTCTGTGCAATTCAATGCTTACTCCCAGATCTGGATATCAGCCTTTCACCTCCCCCCAGGAGTCCCGACACCTAGCTGTGCCTAATCGTATCAATTCTATAGAAAGCTTCAATTAAGTGGCTTGCCTTCTCCATAGAAATTATAGTAAGAATGGAATATCTAATTTGCTTTCTGGCAGGGCTGACACTCAAAGTACTTTTACAGAAGAATAGTGATTCACTAAACTGTGGAATTGTATTTACAGGTAATAACAAATACAGACTTTGAAATACACTCTTGCAGACATGGAAATACATTTACACATTCCCTGGTCTTCCCCAGAGGTTAAATACATTTGGCCAAAATAAGCCTTCCAAAGGTGGCTAAGTTACATAGATTTAGGGGTAGCTAGCTGGGCTTCATAACAATTTGTGATGCCAGCAACACCTATCGTCACAGCCAGGGTCAGTGCAGGAGAGAGTAGAGTAGCCATATCCAAAGTCAAGCTCAGCGCAGGAGAGTATCACAAGTTAAGTTCCAGGCAGAGTCAGGCAGCAGGTTCAGGCAGACAGGCACCGAGTAGTGAGTACAGCGTCACACAAACTGAAGTTATGCTCGGCAATGACTGAGAGTTCTGAGAGCATATTTAAATGACCACCCACCAATGGGAGGCAACCAGGACGTAGAGCTGCGGTTCTGGATAGGCTGCTGGATCATGCAGGGGCATCTTATTACACAGCCAATTGCGACCGCATTAGAGTGTGAGCGCGCAACCCGCGCAACACGTAGGTGACCCTGTCGCGCGCCGTCATCGCGCGCCACAACACCTGCACCAGTACGGGGGCGGAGACAAGAGGCGGGGCCCGTGGAAACAGAGATGGAACGAGGAGCACGACCATGCGGCATAGTACCGACATCAGGACGGTGGTGGGACCGAGGGGCAGAGACCGCAGACCGACGGGGAGACCGCGCATCGCGCACGTGCCGCGCATCAAGACCAGAGGCACAAGAATGCACCCTGCGCCCAGAGACAGAAATGGCCGACAGGGCACGCAAAGGACCCGCGTGCCGCGCATAAGTACCACCACCAGGTTGCCACTCTTGAGTGCCACGGGGATCAGATGGGTGAGTAAGGGTTAAAGGGGCAGAAGCACCAGAACGGCGAATCCTCACAAAGGCAAGGACCCGACTGTCGCCACTACAGCAGACCCTGTGTTTGATGTAGTGTTTGAGAACCCTGAAACATCAGATACAACAGACATAGCACAATGGCTAACCCCACTGTTGACACTACATACATCCTCATCAATGTCCCTATTATCCATTAACATTTCATTCCCACAGGACCAGTCCTTCCAATCCGCCAATGGAGACAGTAGGGGAACCCCTGCTGCAGCCTTAGTGAGATGATACTATGAACGGTGCTTAGATCCCCAGAGTTTGAACCTGAGTGCTACATTGGGTCCTTTCTCTCTTAAATCCGCCAATGGAGCCAGACTGTTGGCGACTCGCAAGCTCCTCTTCTTAGAGTAACATTCTTGGGAGGCCCGATCAGCTTCCCCAGGCGGGATCCCACCATGGGCTATCCTGGTGGAATTGATGTCCTTGGTAGAATTCTGCCTGGAAATCTCGGCAAATGAGGGGCGGGAAGATCCTGGAAACCAGCAGTACTGGTCGAAGGTAAAGGGTCCCTGAAAGTGTCCGAGTCCCAGTCAATGTCTCGTAGGAATACATTACCCGGACCTGACACCAATGTGATATGGACCACATGAGGCGTAGGGGCAGGTGTAGGCCTATGGGCTCGCAAATAGTCCAGTGACTGGGCCAGAAAAGTAGGGGTTGGGACATCTGGACACACCGGAGGCCTATCTTCCTCTTTTGTCACATCTACCGATTTTTGGCTAGCCCTGCGCTCTTACATGGACTGAATAAAGGCTGTTCTCTTTAGGCAAGTGGGAATGGTACTCACCGGAGCAGGAATCGGAGTAATCTCATCCACCCCAGCGGTAGCACGCAGCACGACGTCATCTCCGGCAAGTCTAACGGGGTCCTGGCACATGTCCAGATCCCGCACCGGAAGGGCATCGACATCAAGCCATTGCATAGGGGTGCTGTCTTTGCTTTGTCAGCTTCCACCGCATAGATGTCGACACTGGAAGGTACCTCCATCTGTAATGGAGAATCCCTGGATCAGCTACCGGACACCTCCACGAGGGGTAGGCTCATCTGCCTCTCAGGTCTCACGGTCGCGGTCATCAACATCGGACTTCTCTGTCGTTCAGAGCCACTGAAATCACTTGGTCCTTCCTCAGTCTCGATCGGCATACTCAACAGCAGTCGAAACACCACCGAAGACCGACGGCTACTGGTACATGAAGAGGGCAGGGACACCTCTGTAGGGGAAAGGAGCCGGATCATTTCCGAGTTCTCAGTGGCAATCAGCATGTTCGCTCCAGACGCCCGTGCTGCTGTGAACAATGGTGCTCCATCACCCCAGGCAGTCAACTTACCCAGCATCTCTTTGGCTGGTCCCAGCTCACCAACCGTCTCTGGTTCCTCTGAAGAGACCGGGTCTGGAAACGTCTCAGCCTGCGCTATAGTCATCGGGATACTTAAATTCCCTTGGGCCTCTTCTGGGGCGCAATGGCCCTCCAAAACTTCCATAGTTGAGGTAGACTGTTTTTTAGCTGCATCGACCACCCAGGTACTGGGGTCGGTCGCATCTTTGTTTGCCGCAGCAGCGTAGGCATCAGGAAATGTGCTCCGCTGTGAGCACACTAGGCTCCCCAGACCAGGTCAATGCCTAGGAACTCGCATTTGGGGCAGCGGCATCTGAGGTACCTCTTCCCTTCCACCTTCACCACCAGGAGCCCTCCTGGTAGCCGATAGTGGGTTAATTCCATCTCGCTTGACATGGTCAGTCTTTTCTGTAAGCACGGGCACGAGCAACGGGTAGCTCACTCCTTTCGCTCGCCAGCTCAAAAGAACTGAGGGTGCGGTTCGCTACATCCGGTACCTCCTTGTTCTCCAAAGTCTTTAGGCATTGACTGTCGGCGTGTCCCCACCCTCTGGTGGAGATTAGAGGAGGGTCACCTGTTAGCATGGACGGGGCGTGACTCTGACTTCTGGCTGAGCCAGTCAAGTCTCTTGGGTGGGGTCATGGCTTTCTCGCCAGACCCTTGCAGAACTTTGCAAAAAGGTATGTAGTTTGTTTGCAAGCCTTCCACGCGGTTTCCATTCTCGGCGGAAACGGCAATTTTGGATTGTGCAACTCACGTGGTGCATTCCTGGACAAGGGAACCTCCATTTTGAGCACAGTCCGTTCTCTGACCCCACAGGGAATCCATTTCCTGGGGATCGGTACAGCACATGGTTGCAGTCTACCTAAAGTAGGTTAGACCCCAGGCTAGCAAAGCTCCATCTTGATATGCTGCACACGATTACAGTCCATTGCAAGAACTCTGTGGTTCCATGATCCGGCTACTGGCTAGTGGTACTCTGGGCTTCTTCTAACGGAGAGATCTCAACACCCTGTACATCAGGCACCACTCCAAAGATAATCCCTATCCAGTACCCTGACGCTGACCCTCCAGGCTACCAGTATCACAGACCCTCTCCAGAGGTCCCTGGAACTCAGTTAACCCGAGCACCCCCTTTAGGCATCCTGACTACCTGCCTCAGGGCAACTTAGAACAGCAATAGCCTTTGTGTCTCCAGACCATTCACCCGATAGGGAAGTCTAGACCATAGTTTCTTGCGGGGAGCGATATCCCCGACACTGCACCTAGCCTCCCTCTTTCATTAGCACTTGCTCTGGAAGTGTACCTTGTTACGTTCAGCCTTGTTTCGCTGAAAGCCTGTCCTATTACAGATCTCAGAATCACCTCCAAATGTAACGGTGTTTCCCCACCTGGTAGGAGATTTGGCCATTATTAGTCGTGTGGTGCATGATACCTGCTGGTAACGGGAGGGCTGAGTCATCCGCCGATGGTAATGGGGACACAGGACTAGGTTTCTGGGGTACATTACCCACATATCTTTAGCAGTGCAGCACCTCCATCTGCCATAGGCCCCAGGGAACTGAAGATGATCTCGCACAGTAGAACAAATTACCTCTCCCCCAGTAAGATCAAACAGCAGGCCGGAGGTATAATAACAGGAATGGTTTATTGTCTCTCTCTGTGCAGCACAGTACACTGCAGGGTTCTGCCCAATACAACAACTGTCAGCTACTCACTGAATGATGGTCCCTGGACCTTCACTACAGGCCAAGGGCACCCGCAGCATTCCCAGCTCTTCCCTGCCCCTCTATCAGGGGCAGAGGTATGGTACACAGTCACTCTACCCCCGGAGAGAAGAGGACCAGAGTAGGCCCAATAATCAGGCTCTTGGCTGTGTGACCTGCCCCTCTCAGGTGGGTAGAGGCACTCCTGAATTTGGGGTGGCACTGCCCTTTAGTACAGCTAGGAGGAGGGTACCAGGTCTGTCTCACGATTGGTCATGCCCAGTCCTGATGTTACCGCCTCCTGCTGTCACTCAAGTACAGCACCAAGGAGGGGGGAAACCCCATATCATAGTTTCATATAGTTACATAGTAGATGAGGTTGAATAAAGACATGCGTCCATCAAGTTCAACCTATGCTAAATTTAGACAACAGATACTTTATCCTACGTGTATAGCTATACTTACTTATTGATCGAGAGGAAGATAAACAAAAAAAACCCAGTGTCATATCATCCGATGATATCTCATAAGGGGAAAAATAAATTCCTTCCCAACTCCAAGAATTGGCAATCGGATTAATCCCTGGATCAACATCCTTCCCATGAATACTTATTTGGTATATCCCTATATACCTTTCCTTTCTAAAAAGATGTCCAACCTTTTTTTGAACAAATTTATTGTAATCTGCCATCACAGTCTCCATGGTTAATGAATTCCACATTTTAACTGCCTTAATGTAAAGAAGACAGGTACACGGAAGATGAGAGAGTGTGTTGTAGACAGTGGGCCACTGTTGGTTAAGAGCTTCCTTGTAATTCCCTGGTTGGTGCAATGTAGCTGGTGGTAGTAGGTAGGGTAGAGTAGGGTAGAAAGAGATATGGGACTGATGTGTAGTATGTTTAAAAATAAACTTTAATACATAACATACATATAAAAAATCCCTCCTGAGGGCACACTCACATTTTGGTTCTGCCACTCAGGGCACGTAATGGTATCTTTACTGAGTCTTTGCAGTCTTGTCCGTCTGCTGCTGAGTTCCGGTGTGCGTCTGTGCCGTCTGTGTTCGCCGCGTGTCTCCCCCGAAAGCGGCCGCTGGGAGTGACACTGGGTTTACTGCAGGGCTCTGATGTCACTTCTTCCCGGTTGTCGCGGTTTTCGCCTTCTTTCTCCACTCAACGCGTTTCGCTAGGTTGCATCTAGCTTCATCAGGAGTGTGTTCATAACTACTCTACCTACAACTGATATAGCATCCACTTGCTTCCAATTGGTTCTAAAAGAAAGCTGGAGCTATGTTCGCCAATGGCTGATTCCCCGCGGTGTATAATAATAAATATTGAAAAAGATAATAACCCTGATCCGGCCGAGTTGCCAATCAAAGAGACAATGTTAACATAAATAATGAAATGAGATGTGATAATAAAGATTTAAAAAATACAATGATTACATAGCACGATATCGCATCACAGTAGTGTGATGACAAAATTAGTTTACAGTCCAGTGATGCTGATTCAACATGAATGCATACATGTCAATATGACTGGTTCTTAGGATCCCTACGATCTAACTGAGCACATCATGTCTAATCCTGGTATCCTTCATTTGGTCCTTCGTAGGTTTTTGGATAATCCATAGGTGTTCCCAAAAAAAACAAAAAAAGAGAAAAACAGGAGGCAAACCATATGCAGTTTATGTGAACACACAGTAAGTGATAATGTTCTCACATATGTCATAGACTAATCATTAGTTGTCACTTTGCATTAAGCCTCAAACCAATACTTCATTCTTTTAATAATAGAAAAAAAATGTGCCTGCTAAATGAGACTAGAGTGCTGGAGATGGCATTCCTAAATCTGGACACAGAGGTATTTCAGTCCACGGTAAGCCTCATAAATCAATCGTTTAGGCAGTCCCAAAGAAAAAAATATATTATAAATTTGACTATAAATGTACTGCACCGACACACTTTATTCGAGCAAATACCCAGTATGTACCTGGCAGATACCTGGAATGCGCCGCTCCTCACCTCTGACAAGCCCCGTTGCGTTTGCCTTCCCAGCCTGGGTTCATGCCTGGCTGACGGGCGGCTGATCTGTTAAATGATAATGATTAGGATTTAATAGGCTGCAATGCTTCGCGTGTCTACCAGATGGCATAAATTCATGAATTGTAATGCAGTATATATATATATATACTGTGCAGTATTGCAGCCAGCGGGAATAAAATGCTTCAATCCCTGCCTGGAAAATAACCCAATGCACTCGGGCAGAAAACAGTCACAAACCTCAATACAGCCGGGTATACCCGAATTCGTGGGACTAGCCGAGCTCGAATAAAGTGTGTCACCAGTGTACAACCAAATTGGTAATATATCAAAAAATTATATATTATGTTTAAACCATAAAATAGTGGGGATTTGTTGAGAGATAAGACACTAATTCAAAAAGTGACTAAAGATGTTAATAAAAATGGGAGAAAACACACTCCCTCATCTTCCGTGTACCCGTCTTCTTGGAGGAACCTGGCTTTTCCTTTGTTAGAGGTCGAGTGGTTATGACAGCTTTTTAATTTTTCGCTTATTGCACTTATACCGTTGCATGTGATTTCTTTCTAAGAATACTGATTCTAGCCTCACTGCATAGTGACATTAGGTTATTTTGTGTGTGACTTACTCCACTTTAATTCACCACTAGGTGGTGCTGTTGTACTGTTTTGTGTGAGCGCCACTTAGTCTATCCTCTCTACTCACACTTACTGTAAAGAACCCTTTCCTTTGTTGCTGGTGAAATCTCCTTTCCGCAAACCTAACGGGATGCCCCCGAGTCCTTTGTACTGGCGACCTGATTGTACCAGGACTTACTGCCAGTACAATGGCAGAATAGTAGCCACAGGTGACCTGGCTACACTAGAGAGGAAGGACACACACATTATTCAAATTAGTAACAACATGGATTAAACAAAATTAGTTGAACAATTGAACTATTGCAGGAGATTTTAGCCTTGTCATAGCCAACAGGTGGCTCAAAATTGGTATTAAAGAACTTCTGTTAGGGCAAGGACTCTTACTGATAATTATAATAATAATAATAATGATTATACATCTGAGCAGGGTATTTAAAGAACAACGTGAGAAGATGAGTATGTTAATGAAAATTAGGCATAAGCAATTGCTCTAATAGGTGTGGCCAAGTATATTAGTTTTCATGGCCACACGGGGGCAAATGTTACCCAAGAGGATTGCCTCTGCAGGACTCACTTAATAAACTGTAGATATGACTGATTAGCTGCACCTTAAACACATTATGTTGATATGGTGGGAGTGAGGGCAATGGACAAACAAAGGTTGTTTACCCCACACCCTTGGTATTACAGTCTTTAGTTTGTTTCCCAGAACTTCAAACACCCCTTGTGTTTTCTAATTAACATTTAGACCCCACGGGAAACAGAAGCACATTCATTAGCAGAGATCAAACTCTGGGTAACCGTTTGACCTGTCCACTAGTTTATTACAGTACACAATGAATCCGTCATTAATAGGCATTCTAAGACATCAAATGAAATTAAGGCACACACACAGTTAGTTTCAGTATATATTTTCTCAACCAATCAGAAACCTCCTACATGTTGGGAAATGTGCAGAAAACCACCTATAAGGAGGAGTCAGTCAGTCAGGAGAAGGGAGAGTGTTGGATTCCAAATACATAATTTCAGGTAATTATGATCATATTTCTTGTACACTTGTAAATCTGTATATATCTGTGTTTTATATCAATGTATGGTTATATAGGATCTATTGTATTGTTTTGTTAGGCCTGTAGTAAGTACAAACCTTATAAGGAAGTATAATTAGTACGATTGTGTATTTTGTTTGCTGTTCTAATACTGCACCGACACACTTTATTCGAGCAAATACCCAGTATGTACCTGGCAGATACCTGGAATGCGCCGCTCCTAACCTCTGACAAGCCCCGTTGCATTTGCCTTCCCAGCCTGGGTTCATGCCTGGCTGATGGGCGGCTGATCTGTTAAATGATAATGATTAGGATTTAATAGGCTGCAATGCTTCGCGTGTCTACCAGATGGCATAAATTCATGAATTGTAATGCAGTTTATATATATATACTGTGCAGTATTGCAGCCAGCGGGAATAAAATGCTTCAATCCCTGCTTGGAAAATAACTCAATGCACTCGGGCAGAAAACAGTCACAAACCTCAATACACCCGGGTATACCCGAATTCGTGGGACTAGCCAAGCTCGAATAAAGTGTGTCGCCAGTGTACATTTCTGTTTATTTGATTGAAGCCATCTCTAGCATGTCTAAAATCCTCATAAACCAGCGTATAAATGTGTTTATGTGCATCCTATTGGAATACATATCTATACATCTATTTCCTTAAGTACTAGTTATGCTAGTATTTGTAACGGGTATTCCCCCCCCCCCAATCGCAGATTATACTGTGGAGGTGTAGGATCATGTGTATATCGCTTTGTCTGTTTTTGAGGTCTCTGAACAATAGTCTCCTTTTCTTGGGAGAGTTCAGTCCCCTGACATTCTGCGTTGTTATTTTTAGTACTTTAGCCATATGTTGGTTTAAAATTTCGTGCGCGGGTATTTGCCGGGGGGAGCTTGTTGTTAGGGGGTGCTCTGTGGAGGTTTTTCGGATTGCGGGACCGTATCCCAACTGTTGTTTTGGTTGTGCCATGTTGTGTGCATTTAGATGTACTCCAGCGTGGATGAACTGGGGAGAACATTGGGGGGGAACAAAAATAACCTTGGGGAATTTTAACGTGGAGTGGGGTAGTGCCCTCTGGTGCTTTGGGCCTTTGACTCTGCGTTTGGGGTGTCGGGGACATGCAGGGTCAAAAAAAAGGGGGAAAGTGTGTGTGGGGTGCAATGTGGTACTTGCAGTCTGGAGAGTATGGTTTGTAATCTGTAAACTGTAGTCAGCTCCGCTTGGACTTCCGGCAAGCTAGTCGTGTTGTTGAACAACCTTCTTTTCTGCTATGACTGACTGGAACTAAAACACAGATGTGGTGGGGGGAAATACAACAATCAAACTTCTGGGTCAAACATGTTAAACTGTTTTAAGCACAGTAAATATAACAAAGAAGGGGGGGGGGCGCGGGTGCGCATTCACTCCGCTCTTTGTTTGTTATTCGTCTTTTCCGCTGTGCGAAACTTGGGGGCTGACCTTCTCCTAGGTAGGTAGGTGGGTAGGTATTGGGGCTGAGTCGGATTGGGGAGAGAGTGTGTTTGAAAAGTTTTTACCAAGCTCTGTTTTCCAGTTTTCAGCCACTGAATTTATTTGTGTGTGCTTGTCCCTTTAATTCAGGCCAGCGGCGGCCATTTTGGATCCGGCTGAGACACAGCTGCGTTTCAGGCTGGAACGCATGGTACCTCTCCCTCTCCACCTCCTCGGAGCTCCCCCTTCCCCTCTCTCTGCTCTGGGTCCCCTCCTGTATCCTGCAAGCCCCTCGCCGATCTCCCCCTCGAGGGACCGCACACCTCAGTCGGACGCAGGCAAGCTAGATAGCTCACACACCAGGCGGCGCCATTTGCAAGCCCTCGGGGGAAAAGCAGGGAGCGCGCGTTTTCAGGAGAGGGCGCTACTATTACTTGCGTGTAGATGCACGGGATTGACCAGCCCCCGGTCGTGGCTGCGGCAGGGCGCTACCTTTTGGCCGTTTGCCGTGGTTAGGATCGTCCCTTAGATGGCCGCGCGCGGTCCCGGCGGCCATCTTGGTTCACCAGGGAGAGGGAGCTGGTGTACATCCGCACGAGTAAGGCTATTTCTCCCCTTTTGGGTTGATGTGTGGGACCAGGACCGGGTTATCTGCACTGGGGGGTTTTGGCAGTCTCCTAGGGGGGTTTTCCCTCGGTTTTAGGTGGGGTTCTGAGGGTTTTGCAGGTATGTTGCGGGCGTATACAGATCTATGACCAGCTCGTTCAGTCCTGGCCCGCCCCCCTACCCCCTATTATGCTGTTTTATATCCACATTTGGCTTTTATTTGATAAATTGTACCTCCTTTTGGAACCTAAAGGTTGTTTTTATCATATGTTCGATTTAGGCAAAAATGTATGTAACAATGCCCCTTTTTAATGAATGGAGGTGTATGCACCTAACCACGCCCAACTATCTCTGTTTGCCATGAATAGAATGTTACAGAGAGGGAGGGCCTTAGAGTATTTAATACCAGTTTAGCAGCCACAGACATCCTGATGAAGCCGTAACAACGGCGAAACATGTAGAGTGTTTCAAGCCCATACCGAAGAGGAGAACAACTGAGGTCCACCCCTGTCATCAGATCCGGAAGTTCGCTAACAACGGAAGTGACGCAAGAGGAATGCCTGGCGTGGGCGCGAGGAGAGTATTGCGGTGGAGGAGAGGATAGTGAGGAAATCAAAGGATCGCGACCAGATGAGCACCCACTACCTATAAAATCATACTGCCTACCTCGATCATAGAAGTGTAAGCCTGCATTTTTTGAATCCCTTTTAATACTAAATACCATCTGCACTATATGGTTTCTTCTTTTTTTTCTCCTTGGGGTTGGGGGCTGGTGGCTGCTGTATACACAGGGAACATCCACCCCTTAAGTTGGATGACCTGCCTGAATTTGACTGCTCTATTGTGAGTAGTCATTTTGAGCTTTGTTTGCACAAATTTATTCACAACGTATTACACTATGTAGTGTTTCTTATTCATAACTACGAGACGATCTTCCTGATTTGTTGGAAAAGCACAATATACTCTGACATCTCCTCCAGAAACATCAAACCCAGCTAACTTCTGGAAGGTTATCAACAATATTTCCAGCCTCCTAACCATCAAAACCAAGTAATATCACTAAGGGGGTATTACTCTGACAAAAACCCCATGACATCGAAAATGCATGTCAATGATACTTTGTGGGGTGGCCAAACTAACTTATTAGCGAAACGCAGCCCAAACCCCAAACCTGAATCTCCCTGGAGTACCCCTATAGTCCCACCCCCTCCCAACACTGACCACAATTTTCCATTGTGGCCCAGTACCTGAAGAGGAGATTATACAATCGCTCCTCAAACTAAAACTAAGAGCCAAGTGGAACCGACTTACTACAATCATAGGTTCTACGACTTGGTTGCCCCAGCCATTGCCAAACCAATGCGTCATAGTTAACTCTATCCTGTCTGCTGGCCATACCCTAACCCTAAGGGAAAACTGCCATCAGAGTTGTCCCAATCTTCAAAGTGGGGACAAAAACACTGTCTCAAAACTACAGGCCAATCTCCCTTCTCCCAATTCTATCCAAAACATGGAAAAATGTGCCACTCCCATTAAACGCTCTACACCAAGACAAATTTCCCTAGCCAATTACAATCTGGCTTTCGCCCAAACACCACCGGAACTACCACTGCTAAAAAGTTTGCAATGAGACCCAGTGTGGAATGGAACGGGGAACATCTCACTGGGGCAGTATTCCTAGATTTTGCAAAGGCTTTTGACACAGTGATCTGTATCCTGCTTAACAAACTCCAGAGCTTGGAATAGGGAAGCATGCTTTATTTAAACTGGTTTCAGTCCTACCTATCAGGAAGATCCAACATGTGTCCATCTCAGGCTCTCACTCCAACCCCTGGCTATCACCTGTGGTGCCCGCAAGGCTCTGTTCTGGGGCCCCTACTCTATCAGTGTTATTAATGATCTTCCCACAGTTGTAAGAAGCCTCAATACACATGTATGCAGATGGACACAATCCATATGCACACAGCCATAGCCTCTCCGACTTGAACACATACTTCAGTTGATTTTGTTTTTGAGACTAGAAAACGATTTCCCAAACAAACTGTTTTTAAAACACCGACAGAGACTGTAACAATGGTATTGGGACCAAGACTACATTTTTTAAAGCTTTCCAGTGACTGAGCTCCGATCAGAACAACGCTAACACCACCCTAACCCCTGTCACTAGTTTTAAATACCTGGGCTTATGGTTTGACTCCCACTTAACATTCGGGATTGCACATATTACCCTGAATCCAAAAACCTATGCTAAAATAGGGTACTTACAGGGACCAAATCCTCCCTAAGTCCGGTAGAAAGGGTACGCAAGCAGATGCTAATGCAATTATTGACTATGGAGACATGTATATGGCTCGGCACCACAAACCCCCTTAGCAAACTTGACACCTTTACAATTCAATTTGTCGGTTTTTTCGCCAATGCAAACTACAACAAACATCATCACTGCGAAAAGCTCAAAGAACAGATTGTCCATCACTTGACTCTAGGCGCAAAGTTCACATTTCCTGTCTTGCCTTAAATTTTTAATGGGCAGCTACCCAGGCTACCTGACAACGCTCCTCACCCCTACCACAGTGCAGCACTTATCACCTGAGCTCAGGACTCCAAAAGACTGTTCATGGTCCCAAGGGCTCAACAAAGTATCCGGCGCTGTCCTTCTCCTTCCGTTGCACCCCAAAACCTGGAACAATCATACCGGGGACTCCACATCCACCACCAGTTTAAGTTCTTTAAAAATAAGGCGTCTCACATTTTAATCCTCTGTCTGTAAATTGTACCATACGCCTATAATACATATCTCTAACGTGCATGCAATGTCGCTGTAGATAACTGTAGTACCCTGCTCACTATGTAACTTGTATTGTAAACATGTATTATTGTTTTTCTGGGCCCAGGACGAACGTGAAACAGAAGGTAACTCTCACTGTATATCTCTGGTGAACAAGTTTAAAAAATATATATTTTATAGATATAATATATATATATAATCCATGACTAGGGGTATAATTATATATATATAGTCTATCTCATATTATTATATATTTGTGGCCCTGGTGCCTAGCGAACACAGACCACTACCATATGCTGTATAACCTGTAGGCTCACAGGGCCTGAGCCTCTGCCACGGAGAGCCTGGGGTACGCGCAATACTTATTACTTGGTGCAGCGCCTCCACCTGCGACAGCTTCCGCCCGAGGGGAAGTGGTTCTTCGCAGGACACTTATGTACATTAACCCACACACACAGCGATATAACCAACCAATTAACTTTACTGGCATGAGCACGTAACCTCTCTCTTACTCTATCAGCCACAGGTGTCCCTCTTTGAGGAAGACACTATACTCTGCGTCTCGCCGAACGCTCACCTTCCCCCATCCTTCACCGGGTGATCCCACCCCGTGTCCAATTCCCTCGTGGAATAAGTCCCCCACCCTCACGTGAGACAGTGAATGTATATGTATGGGACTGTGCAGCCACGTGTCCTGAGTGAATGTATATGTATGTGACTGCGCAGCCACGTGTCCTGAGTGAATGTATATGTGTGGGACTGTGCAGCCACGTGTCCTGAGTGAATGTATATGTATGTGACTGCGCAGCCACGTGTCC
>WSYH01009727.1:0-25124 GCA_036426205.1 Ascaphus truei | reverse complement strand
ATGGAACGCATGGAAGGCTTCCGGGTCAGCGTCTTCACTCGTAGTGCATGGAATGCATGGAAGGCTTCCGGGTCAGCCTAAACACTGACAATGCTGCAGCCGCCGTGATCGCAACGAGTCCCAACTGTATGAGAATAATATCTCCGTTCTCCAAAGTGAAAAGTTCAATAATAAAACTGAAAGATACTCCAAATATTAACGCCCTACCCGTTTCGTCTTTGCAGACTTCGTCAGGGGTTATTTATGATGTATATGGTTCACTCAGTATATATAGCAGGAGTAGCCAATGACGAAATAGAACTAATTAGATAATATACAACAGGTATGTTAAATGGGCAAATGCAAATTTAACCCGTATAGGTGCTGGTGGAACAATGTAAAAAAAAAAATATATATATATACATATACAGGCATACCCCGCATTAACGTACGCAATGGGACCGGAGCATGTATGTAAAGCGAAAATGTACTTAAAGTGAAGCACTACCTTTTCCCACTTATCGATGCATGTACTGTACTGCAATCGTCATATACGTGCATAACTGATGTAAATAACACATTTGTAACAGGCTCTATAGTCTCCCTGCTTGCGCACAGCTTCGATACAGGTAGGGAGCCGGTATTACTGTTCAGGACGTGCTGACAGGCGCATGCGTGAGCTGCCGTTTGCCTATTGGGCGATATGTACTTACTCGCGAGTGTACTTAAAGTGAGTGTACTTAAAGCGGGGTATGTCTGTATATAATATCATCAAAAACGATTAGACGATACCGTTCTGTGGATAACGAAATGCTTTTATTTGTGCGAGCTTGCGAGATACACTGATCTCTTCTTCCGGCGATGTTACACTGAATAAAGCGAGAGAGGTTTTTACTTACAAACAGTGTGTCCTGGAATGTATCTGTGATAAGCCTATCCCTCCCCCTGTGCAGTGTACGATTCATGACTTAAGGTGTTAAATAGTCCCTGAATATTAGTGATACAAACAAGTGATGAAAAAAGGGCCACAATAGTGATGTACGAAACAGCAACTTTATATAGAAATAGCCGTTTCATAAGTCACTATTGTGGCCCTTTTTTCATTCTCTTTAGGATCAAAGAAAATTGGGACTTGTTTATTACCCCGAACACCTTCCGTGACACATTGCGTGTTATTTTATTAATTATCGATATTTTTATCTTCGCCTGTTATTCATTTTGTCATAGATATAGGGATATATAGAGACAGACAGACATTGTGGCATTTATATAGGGTTAGCTATATAATGGGGATTTCTATATCCTATCTACATTGTACAAAAAACATTCTACTTAATATAAAATGCCCCCCTTCTAAACGCCGCACCTGCTGTATAATCCATATTACACAACCTCTTAATTGCCGGCGTGGCTTTAATAAACCGGAAAAGTAAATTACCCGTGACCAGGGTTACATGTCCCGCGGGAGAGATCGCAGCTGCTCACGCATTGAGTGGGTTAAGTGGAAGGCCACATACATCAGAGTATTCGTGTAATGAAAGCGCTCAGCGATGTAACAGCTCCTGTGCTATTCGAACTTCTGTTCTGTCATTTGTTTCGTTATCTTCTAAACAGAAGAAAGCACGAACTTTGTGTTCATTGTCGTTAAGGTGGCAAAGATCATATTTTAATAAGCGACCAAGCTACGTAGTCTTGCATTATCAATATATGTGTATATATCAATGAGAATGAAGATGGGATGGAAGCATTTGGAAGAAACAAGGCAACCTTGCAAGGAAACCTTCCCTTGTGCCGCAACAGGAAAGTGTGTGACCCATGTATCCTGCCCGTGCTCACGTATGTATGTGACCCGTGTGTCCTGCCCGTGCTCATGTTTAGATATGACACTTGGACCCTAAATGTGGAGATAATTCAGAAGCTTCAGACAGCTAAATGAAGTATGGAGAGATGCATGCTGGATAATACAAAAAAACGTGTGGAGAGATGCATGTTAGGTATTACACAGACGTATGGAGAGATGCATGCTGTGTATTACCCGAAGAGACAGGAAAAAGAATGAATGGGTTCGAAAACAAACGTCTGTGACATCACACGGCCGTGACGGGGGATAAAATTAAAATGGCGGCGGGCCAGACATATCGCAGGAAGAAATTACCATCGTTGGACAAAGATGGAACCAGACTGGATTCCGAGAGAGATTAAA
This sequence comes from Ascaphus truei, assembly GCA_036426205.1. Lineage (NCBI taxonomy): Eukaryota > Metazoa > Chordata > Amphibia > Anura > Ascaphidae > Ascaphus > Ascaphus truei. The sequence goes on along the minus strand of WSYH01009727.1, from coordinate 22,942 downwards.
AGACCGAGACGCCCAAAGTAAGATGGAAGGACGGGGTGGGACAATGTGTGGGAGCGACGTGGAGAAGAGAGGCTGTAACCGCAGTACCTGGGAGATCATTGGGGAGGCTTCATCCAGCAGTGGGGAGACACGGGATATATATATATATACACACATACATACATTGGGGAGGCTTCATCCAGCAGTGGCGAGACACGGGCTGGTGATGTATATATATGTAAACCCCAGAGTAGGCTCCAGCACACTTAAGATAGATAGAAAAATGTAGAGTCTCAGAATAAGCCACAAATGTAATCATGTAAACAGCAAATGAATATACAAAATTGGAAATGCTAACTGACTACTAATGCAAAGTATACAGCTCTAATTATCACACAAAGGAGGGGAAACAAGATATAAAGGGGAAGGGAAGTGTGGGGTACAAATGAGGGTACGGAGAGAGGACAACAGCACAACATATAAAGACAATGGGGTAGGTTAAGATATATATGTATACTGAGGTGGAATTAGGAAGGGGGGTGTAGGGGGCACAGGGCGGGCGAGGGTGAGTGGAGGAGGAGGGACTGAAACAACGTGATGGCAGCGGAAGGGGGAGGTGCTTGCCCCAGCGGACCGATCTGGACGTCAGTCACGAGTTCTGGTTTCTGCCGACCCGACGGATCCCCCCAACTCCACAGGTAGGGACTTGTAGGGCGTGCGATAGAGACTTGGGGAGGAAGGGGAGAGATTTGGGGGAAGAAAGACCTGTGGGGGGGGGGAAGAGACTTGGGGAATGAGAGATTTGGGGATGGAGGAGAGAGAGACGTGGTGGTGAGGAGAGGGGAATGAGAGAGACTGGGTGGGGGAAGCAGGGAGTGAGAGACTGGTGGGGGAGAGATGGGAGGGAGAGGGGAGAGAAAAAGGACAAGAGGGGGGAAGAGAAAGAAAAGTAAGTGGAAGCAGTCGGATCAGCGCATTATCGATGATGTAATCAGACCGCTGTGCTCTCGTCTTCGGACGCGCGTTTCAGCAGAAGGAGGGGATTTTGAACCCAAACGTTATAGTAATCTTAGTGTTTCCGATTAGATTACACCAGATTAACACATTTACATGCTACGAAGGGAAAACGTCACATTTAATGAGCACGCACCTCCCGCAGTGTATCTGGTACTTGTTGACATCATACAGTGACATCAATTTAGTTACAGTGACAACAGCTGATTGTCTACATTGCGTTTGCTATATAGTGTTAATCTACAGAACAGACCCACAATTGTGCACATTCTTATGTTGATTGAGAGAGAAATATATAAGATATGATGGAAAACTAAACTTTTTCCCTGAACACGATGTGTAATTTTATATATATATATATATATATATATATATCTATATATATCACAAAGGTTAGAAGCGCTTGATCCTAAGGTGATTAATGGGGACAGGTAATAATAATTACATTTTATAAATGGCCTATATGTATAAAATAGCAGTTGAAAAACATTACAGGCATACCCCGGTTTAAGGACACTCACTTTAAGTACACTCGCGAGTAAGTACATATCGCTCAATAGGCAAACGGTAGCTCACGCATGCGCCTGTCAGCACGCCCTGAACAGCAATACCGGCTCCCTACCTGTACCGAAGCTGTGCGTAAGCAGGGAGACTATAGAGCCTGTTACACATGTGTTATTTACATCAGTTATGCACGTATATGACGATTGCAGTACAGTACATGCATTGATAAGTGAAAAAAGGTAGTGCTTCATTTTAAGTACATTTTCACTTTACATACATGCTCCGGTCCCATTGCGTATGTTAATGCGGGGTATGCCTGTACATATATTGTTCCATAGTAACACACCTTTGATCAAATAAAAATATGTATGCAAGCAAAAAGCAGTGATACTCGTACTCAGATCTCAGGTGCAAGTACCAATCAACTCAGCCGGGAAATGTTGGGTTTCCAGGAATAGATTTTTTTGGTTGGAACGGTCGCTCTAACACGGGGTGCGTGGCTGTGTATGTCCTCCTTGGGGGGCTCCCCAAATGAACCGTGAGCGGGAGAACACTGACAAACCACTTACAGGTCATATAATTGAAGGTAGTGACTTTCAAGGCGTGAATTAAAATGTGCATTCCTGAACACGAGGTGCAAGGAGAGCCCTTCGTGTGATGCAAGTGTTCATCTGTTTCACCTTACCATGCAAACGTTACAGGTTTCAAAAACGATTTACCAATCCTGAGACTTGTCCGTTGTTTGTTTTTTAAAGGGTCAATCGGCTCTAGGTAACCCATTAAACACGTACCTGCCATTGGGTGACTTGGGTCCTAAATGGGACTTGGGCCTTAGGGACATCCTACCTCGTTATAAAAAAATACAGAAACAATGTTAAATCAATATTCGGATGCAGGGTTTAGAATAACGCACGTCGATACGACAGGATGAGCCTCTCGTGAATGGCAATTAAAACGTCGTTAAGAGTGATGTACAATTACAGAGCTGTGATTTGAGTTGACCTTCCAAATTAGCTTTTCAATTATTCAATGGGTTTTCAGATTATGGGGTGACCTCACTTGACCTCATATCGAGCAGAGCTGTGTTGGTAAATGATGGTACATTTTGGTCCTTATTAAGGAGGGGTGGGGGTGAGGGGGACCTACCTTCCCCCGAATTCCCAAACCCTCCATACTTGGCTGGCTCTCTCCGTATACGATTCCTACTTGGGTGTGGATCTCATAGCATATCCCTTGTTATAAAGCTGTCCCTTCCCCTGCCGCCATTTTGTGTCAGGGAAAGGAAGGTGGGAGTGAGCAGAAACGAGGGAGAGGCAGAAAGAGACACCGAGGCAGAGAGAGACGCCGAACAGATGAGAGGGGCGGAGAGAGACTGACCACAGGGGCAGAGAGAAAGACATACAGAGTAGACGGGCAAATAGACAGAACACAGAGCAAAAAGAGAGGGCCATAGAGAAACAGTGGGGCAGAGAGACACGCAGAGGACAGTGACAGAGTGAGAGAAAATGACACACACAGAGGAGAGGGGCAGAGAGACACTCAGAGGCAGAGCGAATAAGAGACAGCTGAGAAACACACAAAGCAGACTGCAGAGAGCGACAAAGGCAAACACAGACAGCAGACAGGTTATACTACCTGATGATTCGTTAAGCATATGAGTATATATATTTGTATACAGTTATCATATCCCCTCTCAGACACCTCTTTTCTAATGTAAATAAATCTAATTTAGCTAGCCTCTCCTCATGTCAGATTGTCCATCCCCTTTATTAATTTGGTGGCTCTTCTCTGCACTCTCTCTAGTTCCATAATGTCTGTTCTATGGAGTGGTGCCTAAAACGGTACTCCACATTCAAGGTGTGGTCTTACTAATGATATATATATATCCCCCTAGTGGGGACTGCTATGGTAGTGTAAGGGCCCTAGGGGGTTAACTGTGTGGGCTCACATAGAGTTAGTCCCCTCCCCATCATGTGATACAGGATGACCAGCAGAAAGGATAGCCACCTGTGACCAGGGATGTATCACAATAGGGAGATGGGAGGGTATGTGTAGCGCCCCCAGTGTTCTAGAAGAGTTTCCTCTGGAGTAGCAGTGGAGGGAGCCTCACTGTAAGTTATGTAAATAGGTTTTCTGCCCTCTGTCTTCTGTGACTCTCTGCCCTGTCATTAGGTCACTTTGCGCGCTACGTGGGACTGACCCTTTAACCCATTAACCACGTCCCTGTCATTAGGTCACTTTGCTCCTACGTGGGACTGACCCTTTAACCCATTAACCACGTCCCTGTCATTAGGTCGCTTTGCCCCTACGTGGGACTGACCCTTTAACCCATTAAACACGTCCCTGTCATAGGTCGCTTGCAGACGTGGGACTGACCCTTTAACCCATTAAACACGTCCCTGTCATTAGGTCACTTTGCCCCTACGTGGGACTGACCCTTTAACCCATTAAACACGTCACTGTCATATTTTGTAATAGGGTGTATCAGTGGATTCCTTACATGTCTGTTATTTTTACGTCAAACCCATGCAGGGAACCTCCCTTATTCCCCATGAGGTAGGTGCCTGTAGCTGTATCACATAGCTAAGGTTTTAACAGTAACTCACAACAGCTTAGCAGATGTATCAGAATTCTGTCCGAGGTCAACAGAAGTTTATTTGAAGAATAATGACGCCCCTCCCCCCTTTGCATGACCGTTTGAACATTGCCGGACAATTACATTTATATCCTTGTATCAAAACTAAACCCCAAAATTCCCCAAAATATACACAGAAGCAATAATCTTAGAAGCCTCGGCTAGACGGGATTAGGATTTGTGGGGTTAAGTGAATGTCAAATCTTCTGTCTCTTAAGAGGGTCTCTTAATGCGGCATTAGTAGAAGATAAAAATAAAATAAAAAAAAGATTAATTTTTTCCAAAACATTCTTGGGGGGGGGGGGGGGTGGGAGGGGAGGGGGCTGGGCGATGTGAACTTTATTTCTGTGTTTATGTCTAATTTATTTAGTCTCGTTGTGTTTACAGAACCTAGAAGTGACCTTCCGATACTTTGAAGCATTACCCCATCTTTTTATCCTGTGCGCGTCACAATAGTTTTTTTCATTCGGTGTGATTCCTTCTCTCTGGGTGACCCCTTAAGAGGTGGAGGGACCATCAGGTTTGTTCCTGAGCTGACTGCCTCTGGGGGACACAGACCTAGGGTCTATAAGCTTGACCCTACCCCAGCAGGGTTACACATTGATAAAGGCAGAAGGGGATGGTCTAGGTCACTTGGTCATGGACGTTTTGCCAAAACCAAATGACCGCCAGCGCTTCGCAGCGACTCACCCTGACACCAGGACCTCTCACCGCTTTGCCGCTAAGGTAAGTGCCTAAGCTTAGTCCTTACTCTAAAACCCCCTACCCTAAGAACTTACCCCTTACCCCTAAAACCCCTTTCTCTAACCACTCAAACTCCTAAAACGAACCCTATAATCTAACCGTTAAAACTTACCTTCTTCTAGAAGCGGCCAGTTGTGGAGGGACCCTCTGTGGCTGAACGCTGGCGCTCATTTGGTCACGGCGAAACGGCAGCGGCCGAGTGTCCCATTCTGCATACGGGACAGGGGAGTCGGGGGGGGGGGGACATGGACACAGACAGAAGGGACCTATGGGCCATGGAGTCTGTCCAATGGCAGAATGACACAGATAGAAGCCCATGGAGTCTGTCCCTCTCACTGCATAGGGACACAAGGTAGATTGGACCCAAGATCCATGGAGTCTATCCCCATCTAGAGGGTGACAAAGTGAGACAGATGGTAGAGTATGTCCTATTAAGTCTGAACCATCACTGCTGGGTGACAGAGACATAGAACGAAGGGACATACTGTTCATCGAGTCCCACGACCCATGAAGGACAGCAGGGTGACACAGTGACAGGAGCATAGAGAAGAGAGCAATAATGCATTGAGCTTCACTACAAGGGGTCAACAGCAACAAGAACAGAAGAGAGCCATCACCAATCAGTCATGTCTGTCCCCTCTCAGGGTGACACAGTGACACACATGATTTTCATGAAGTCTGTCACTCTCCTATGGGGCGACTCAGTGATAAGCACTGTGGGCCTATACCCCACGGGGTTTAGCCCACCCTAGGCATTGTGGCCCAGGGACCCAGAGTGTATTGAGTTCGTCTTCCCGTCCCATAGGGTCACACTATGATACAGACCAAAATGAAACCAGGCCCATCAACCCTAACCCTCCCACCACAAGGAGACATGTTAACAATGACAACATGGGCTCATGGCCCATCGTGCCAGTCGCTCCCACCGCAGGGTGACACAGTAACGCTGGTTGTCACATAACCACACTTTTTACGCTGCTGGCTCTTTTGTCTCTCAATGGGTGAGTAAACGGCCCTGTCATTTTACACCATGAAAACGTTACTTCTTATCTTGGCATAAGGAAGTTTCATTTCTCTTTCACCCTTCCAGCAAACCGAGAAGCGCTCGAAATTCAGCCGTCAAACTCCTTTCCTCGCTGAGTTTATCAGTTTGATAAATGTGCTGGAGCGTGGCGAATCTAATAGGATTTCACATGAAGACAAAACCCATCCTATATCTGTGCTAGGTTGTCCTTGAAATAAAATGTGTGTGAGTCTTACTTCAGGGACCATGAGATGGACGAAATTATTCGACCAAATTTGTATTCGGTGCAGATGTGGCGTTTCCCCGAATATTCGCAAAGATGTTTGGCGTTCGGAAAAAAAAAAAACAGTTGCCCCTAGTTTTGTTTTTTATTATTATCATTTAGAATTTTTGAAAATGCTGCAGTCGGGGAACATTAAAAAAATTAGCACATAAAACAAATTTGAAAAATGGGAGAATATTCCAAAATAGCCATAAAAAAAAAAAAAAAGAAAGAAAAAGGAGAATATTTGTAAATGTGGGAAAATGGAACAAATATTGGAATTGTGACACATTTGCAGTGTCTGTGTGTGAGAGCAGCAGCACGGTGCCACGTCCCAAGACATTTGAATTCTATTTACACTATTTTAGATGTCTTCTGTGTACTGCTTTGTATCTAAAGCCCTCTCCCGCCTTAAACCTCTCACCAACTGCCCCGCACCTCTGTAATGCCCTTCCCCTCAATATCCTACTAGCACCCTCTCTATCCACCTTTAAGACCCATCTTAAAACCCACCTCCTTAAAGCATAGGGGTAGCTCCGTGGCTGATACTATACACCTCATACAGCGACCTTGGCCCCCTGCAGACGCACTTACCAGAACGCCCTCCTACTGTCTCTGTAAGGTCTTCCTACTTACTCCTTAGGCTTGTTTTATAGTTGGGGCGCGCGCGTGTGCTAATGCTCGTGCACGTGAACCACACTTTTTGTGGGTACAGGTCTGTGCTGTGAGCGACAGGTGTCCAACAATTCTGGCAATTCCCCTTCAGTACTGCAGGTTCTATTTGGTCTATAGTCTCTGTACGCTGTAATACCTTTTATTATACCGACATAAAAATGATTGTCCTGTGAAGAAGGGATCTCTGGGGTTTGTTATGCACAACATGACATAGGAATCATTTTCGTGTTGGCTTTTTATAGTGTATCACAGCATATATTCAGTGTGACTATTTCATTAATATTTTGTTTCAAATTATGAAGCATGTTCTCTTACAATACTTGAGTGTTATCAGCATCTTTCTGCTCGGGATATGCTTTTTCTAGGTCCACGACCAACCTTCAATGAAGCAGACGTCACCCATCACAATGATAGCCGCGCTGTGATTGGCTTGGCAGCGTCACGTGGCGTGGCAGCAACGCGAAAGTACACATTTCCATGTATTTGCTGTGATCTGCCGTGCCACTGCTCACGGCCGTGAGCGCGTCTCGACTGTATCAACGTCAGCACCCCATAGTCAATTGTAATTGACGCGTGCGCACGGTAGCGCATCAGCGCGCTCTATATTACAGGCCTTAGATTGAAAGCGCTATGTACCTGGATGACGCTACATAAATATAAATAAAGATATACATACATACACAACGGGATCCAAGCTCATTGTAGGAAAGCCCTATACAATGTCTTGCAGGCCCCCAGTGCCACGAGGGAGGTAGAGGTGGGGGCGTGAGGAAGACAGAGAGAGAAGTGGAGGTATGAAGGAGATAGAGGTGGGGGCGTGAGGCAGACAGAAAGAGAAGTGGAGGTATGAAGGAGATAGAGGTGGGGGCATGAAAGAGGGATCGAGGTGTGGGCGTGAGGGAGGTAGAGAGGTAAGGGCGTCAGGGAGAGAGTGGGGGGGGGCTTTAGAGTGGGAGAGGTGGAGGCATGAGGGAGAGAGAGGTGGAAGGCGTGAGGAAGACAGAGAGAAGTGGAGGTATGAAGGAGATAGAGTTGGGGGCGTGAAAGAGGGATCGAGGTGTGGCTGAGGTGAGTTGAGAGGTGAGGGGGGGAGAGGGGGGGGGGGCTTTTAGAAGGGGGAGAGGTGGAGCATGAGAGAGAGGGAAGGTTTGTGGGGGGTGTGATGGAGAAGGTGGGGGGCATAAGGGAGGGAGGGGGATCTCCCAGGCCCGGTGGGGGGGGTGGGGGGGAGCTAGTAAAAACTCTAAGTCCTGGGCCAGGGGCAAGCATTCTGCAGCCCTGCGGGCCCCTCTGGCATGGAAGGGGTTACAATCTAGTGGGAGCTGTTGCCGCAAAATCCCTACCACGGCAAAGATTAACTGCGAAGCGCGTTTTCATCAGGAGAAATGCGGGGAAGATGGGAAAGGACGTTACGGCGACGGTCAGCACGTCAATTTCCGGGTTCGTCCCTTTAGCAATGTACGGAGCTGCTTCACGTAGAAGCAATTACCGACCTATAAGACCAACGACTGCTTGGAGAGGACCTTATAAAAGTGTAAAACAGAGAGCCCCTAACTGACTAAGTGGAAGGTCGGGATGAGTACACGCCAAGAGAGGTCACCTCTTAAGGGTTACCAGATATTGGGTGTCGATGGTTCTCTTGGGCACAATCGCGTCAACCCCGGGATTCTGTGAAAGAAAAAGGGAGAACACAAATAGTGTAATAGACTCAAACAATTGGGATTCTTCTTGTGGTCCTATACATTTTGAACTCACTCTTTACTCCTCTTGAGTTTTGTGCTCGTCCCGTGGGTCTCTGTGTCCTGTCAGCTGTCTATCAGGGAGCTCCATTACCCTCTCCAAAGACAGCCTGAGTGTGAGTATAAATACTGGCTAGCTGTGGACCAGGCAGACTGCGCTACGGGCTCCCCTTTCTTTCCCAGAACCAGAGAGGCGATTTGGAGTTCGAGCCATGAGTATCCTGGGGGCTTTGGGCTTCTGTGTTCAGGGCACACATGTGGGTCCCTGGGAAAGGGTTAAAAGGCTAAGTTACCGTATTTGCCCGATTATAGGGTGACCCCAAAAATAAGGTGACCCTCTAATTTTAGAGGCAGCGAAAAAGAAAACAGTTTACACTCTCACACTGCGTCTGTCTCTATCTCTGTGTCTGTCTCTCACGGTTTCTCTCTGTGTCTGTCTCTCTCGGTTTGAGCTTCCTGCCACAAACAACATGGCCGCTTATTGGCTCACAAAGTGAGCAGGGCCCGAATATAAGGCACATATGTACTTTTCATCTTAACTTTATTATAAAAAAAACATCGCCTTATAACTGGGCAAAACCGGGATATAATCGTTAGCGGCTTCGTTACATGGCGGAGTCGTTACTAACTGCTTCAGTGCCCGCTCTGTACATACGATCTGACATGTAATGAATGTGGAAGAGCTCATACATGTGATAGCAAAGCATCTACCTGGCGGATTTGCGTCACGCAAATACAAGAGAAAAAAGCGACACACGGAGATATAACGTTTGCTACAACTCATTACAATCTGTGCGCCATGTCACTCGCTAAATCGCATCGGGACGCACACCGCCAAAAACTTGGAGTGAAGAGACCCTGATACACTGACGCAGAGTGGCGCCGGATGAAAATCACGCAACTTACGTCAATTAGGCCTTGATGTATCACCCCCCTTATATATAGCAAAAAGGTCCTTTATGTTATAGGAACATTGTATTTACATATAATGCGAAAATATCTTGTGTAATCGTTTTTTAGGGTGGGGGGCGCAGAAATGGCGGCACTGGGCGTGCAGATGTTAATGGGATCTATTGAAAAAGAATGTTTCTTTGCGCCTAAAAAAAGGAGAAACTGTCAAAATCGGCCGCCAAATTCAACTTGCAAAGTTTGTTTGTAGCATTAGCGCAGAATGAAGTCGCTCTGTATCACCCTAAAAACGCGTCTGATTCAGCGCGGCGGTGTCATTATACAGGTAACAATGTCTTATTCGCACAGTACTGCTGTTATACATAATATTACTCTGATCACTTATATTTACTGGCACTGGTTATAAATAAAAAAAGACACAATTCTGTTTTAATTGAAATGATTTCAATCAGGGATTCAACCCGACGCCACGCGTCAAAACTCCTTTCATACGGCGATCTCCGCGTCACACGTATGTCACGTGATGACGGTCGCACCTGCATAATGTATAAAAGATCTGAAATGATGCAAATAAAAAATACATTTATGTGTAATATAAAATCCAGCATTTTCCTCCGCTGATAGGACAATTTATTAATAATCGCCCGAACGCAAAATGCTGCTCGGAAAAAAACCGCACAGGGTGGATGATATCAATGGGACTTCATTCCTTTGTGCCCAGTTTTGCAGATAAATATACCTCATATTATTTAGCAGTCACAGGAATAAAGGTATAGCTAAGCCCCATTTAGTGAACCTGGGTCCAACCTGACTACCGCGCCTCCAACCCCAGTGTGTACGAGGAATGTAAGACGATACGCGCCGTGGTATTCGCGAGGACGGAGTAAGACAAAAGCCTTTCTCTCTGGTGGATGTCTCAGAGCTGCAAATTATTAAAGATTACCCCCCGAAATTACTGTTACCCAAGTAGGCAATTTAGAGAGTCGCAATGCGTGCCGGCGATGAAAGAAGAGAGCAGCGATTCTTTCTTCTCCGAAATGAAAACAAAAAAAAGAAGAAGAGAGAAAAGGATCACTTGAAAGGGACCGGCGAGCCGTGAACAGGACAGGGGTCATCGTAAGACCGTGGGCCGTCCGCCGAGAGAGATCCCGGATTGCTAGAAGGATCATTAGGAATTTTTTTTAATTTGACCCTGGCGTGCAGGTGGGGTTTGGGGGGGGTTAAAGTTCGTGACTTTGAATTTTTTTTTTTTTAATAATGTAAGACGTTGGTCACTGCAGGAGTGTGGTTATCGGGCTGGTTTTATTTAGCTAAAGGTCTTGGCTGTGTATTTTAACCCAGGCAATGCGTTGCGGCAGGGAAGGGGCTAATGACACCTCTGCCATTTCTAGCAGCTGACCCATAATGCACCTGATGCTCTTTAACCGCTGAACATTCACTAACACATTGAAACACACACACACACACCCATGTGTGTGTATATATCCATATGTATGTATATGTACAGTATATATAGTGGTGTGAAAAAGAAAGTGCACCCTCTTTGAATTCCATGGTTTTACATATCAGGACATAATAACAATCATCTGTTCCTTAGCAGGTCTTAAAATTAGGTAAATACAACCTCAGATGAACAGCAACACATGACATATCACACCGTGTCATGATTTATTTAACAAAAATAAATCCAAAATGGAGAAGCCATGTGTGAAAAACTAAGTACACCTTCTGATTCAATAGCTTGTAGAACCACCAATAACTTGTAGAATCACCTTTAGCAGCAATTACTTGAAGTAATCGTTTTCTATATGACGTTATCAGTCTCTCACATCGTTGTGGAGGAATTTTGGCCCACTCTTCTTTACAGTGTTTCTTCAGTTCATTGAGGTTTGTGGGAATTTGTTTATGCACAGCTCTCTTAAGGTCCCGCCACAGCATTTCAATCAGTTTGAGGTCTGGACTTTGACTGGGCCATTGCAACACCTTGATTCTTTTTTTTCCCAGCCATTCTGTTGTAGATTTGCTGGTGTGCTTGGGATCATTGTCCTGTTGCATGACCCAATTTCGGCCATGTTTTAGCTGTCGGACAGATGGCCTCACATTTGACTCTAGAATACTTTGGTATACAGAGTAGTTCATGGTCGACTCAATGACTGCAAGGTTCCCAGGTCCTGTGGCTGCAAAACAAGCCCAAATCATCACCCCTCCACCACTGTGCTTGACAGTTGGTATGAGGTGTTTGTGCTGATATGCTGTGTTTGGTTTTTGCCAAACGTGGCGCTGTGCATTATGGCCAAACATCTCCACTTTGGTCTCGTCTGTCCAAAGGACATTTTTCCAGAAGACTTGTGGTTTGTTCAGATGCAACTTTGCAAACCTAAGCCATGCTGCCATGTTCTTTTTAGAGAGAAGAGGCTTTCTCCTGGCAACCCGTCCAAACAAACCATACGTGTTCAGTCTTTTCTAATTGTACTGTCATGAACTTTAACATGTAACATGCTAACTGAGGCCTGTAGAGTCTGAGATGTAAACTTTTGGGGTTTTTTGCAATTTCTCTGAGTATTGCACGGTCTGACCTTGGGGTGAATTTGCTGGGACGTCCACTCATGGGAAGATTGGCAACTGTCTTGAATGTTTTCCACTTTTGAATTATCTTTCTCACTGTAGAATGATGGACTTTAAATTGTTTGGAAATGGCCTTATAACCCTTCCCAGATTGCTGGGCAGCAACAATTGCTTCTCTAAGATCATTGCTGATGTCTTTCCTCCTTGGCATTGTGTTAACACACACCTGAATGGTCCAGACCAGCAAACTGCTAAAACTTCGGCTTTTATAGAGGTGTTCACATTTGCTGATGATCATTTAATCAAGGGCATTTGATTAGCAGCACCTGTCTGCTACTTAGCATCTTAATTCCTATGGAAGCAGTAAGGGTGTACTTAGTTTTTCACACATAGCTTCTCCATTTTGGCTTTATTTTGTTAAATAAATAATGACACGGTGTAATATGTCATGTGTTGTTGTTCATCTGAGGGTGTATTTACCTAATTATTAGACCTGCTAAGGAACAGATGATTGTTATTATGTCCTGATATGTAAAACCATAGAATTCAAAGAGGGTGTACTTTCTTTTTCATACAACTGTATATATATATCATGTACCGTGTTAGCCGAGCTTAATAATCAAAAACGAATAGACGATGACGTTCTGTGGCTAACGAAATGCTTTTATTTGTGCGAGCTTTCGAAATACTTATCTGTTCTTCCGCCGAAAGAAGAGATCAGTGTATCTCGAAAGCTCACACAAATAAAAGCATTTCGTTAGCCACAGAACGGTATCGTCTATTTGATTATTATTATTATTATATATATATACATACACACACATAAAAAAAACACATATACACACACATATATATATATATATTCACATATACATACACACATTGATATATACACACTGACACATCCACACACTGATGCACAGAGATACACTTGCGCGCGCACACACACACTGATACACAGACACCCTGATTCTGATACACATACAGACACACACAGATACACACACTTATACTGGTACACATACAGACACACACACACACACACAAATACCCTGATACTGGTACACATACAGACAAGCTGATACACACACTGATACACTAATACATACACGAAGGCACAGTCTAAATACAGACACACTGATATATGCAGCACAGGACACATAACATGCAGAGCAATATAATAACACACAAAGCGATATAATAACATGCAGAGCAATATAATAACACACAAAGCGATATAATATCATGCAGAGCAATATAATAACACAGAGAGGGATATAATAACATGCAGAGCAATATAATAACACACAGAGAGATATAATAACATGCAGTGCAATATGATAACACAAAGCGATGTAATAACATGCAGAGCAATATAATAACACACAAAGCGATATAATAACATGCAGAGCAATATAATAACACACAAAGCGATATAACATGCAGAGCGATATAATAACACACAAAGAGATATAATAACACGCAGAGCAATATGATAACACAAAGCGATATAATATCATGCAGAGCGATATAATAACACACAAAGCGATATAATAACATGCAGAGCAATATAATAACACACAAAGCGATATAACATGCAGAGCGATATAATAATATGCAGAGCGATATAATAACACAAAGAGATATAATAACATGCAGAGCAATATAATAACACACAAAGTGATATAATAACACGCAGAGCAATATAATAACACACAAAGCGATATAATAACATGCAGAGCAATATAATAACACACAGAGAGATATACAGCTAAACCCCGTTATAACGCGCCTCGTTATACCGCGATTCGGTTATAACGCGGTTTTCCCGTGGCTCCCGTTTTTTTTTTGCCACTGCACACGACTGCACACACTGCAACTACACTCAACGACACACCTTCTCATTGTCACACTGCCACACTGCACACACACTGCCACTTGCACACATACTGCTCATTGCTCACACGCACCTGCACAACACTGACACCACTGCACACACAACTCTGCTCACACTGCACACACTCACTAACTGCACACACACTGCTCATCTCGCTGCACACTGCACACACACTGACACTCACACACCTGCTCATATCTCACACTGCACCACTCACACCTGCACACACACTGCTCATGCTCACACTGCACACACACTGACACACTGCACACACTCACTGCACACACTGCAACACTGCACACACACTGCATCATTGCTCAAACTGCACACTGACACACTGCAATTCACACTGCACACACCTGCACACTGCAACACACACTGCTCATTGCTCACATACTGCACACATTGACACACGACACAACTGCACCTGCCACACACACTGCACCTCATTGCTCACACTGCACACACGACACACTGACAACACACTGCACACTGCACACCCTTCTCATTGCTCACACACTGCACACACTGACACACTGCAACACACTGCTTCCATTGCTCACACGGCACACACTGACACACGCACACACACTGCACACTGCAACACACTTACACACACTCACAGACACTCACACACACCACATCACACCACTCTCACACTTCAGAACACTTACAACCACTTAGACACTCACGACACTCACACACCCTTTACACCCCGTACACACACTCACAGACTGCCACACCTGTACACTGCACACACACTCCTCTTGCTCCACAACTCACACAGAGCACACACTGACACAACTGCACACCCTGCACACTGCAACACACCTGGCTCATTGCTCACCTGCACACTACGACACACTGCACCACTTTACACACATCACACACTCACGACCTCACAGACACTCACACACAACTCACACCCACCACTCACAGACACTGACACAACACTTACACACACACTCAGACACCTTACACACACTTACCACACATCGAACTCCAGACACTTACACACACTTACACACACTCACAGACACTTCCAACCACTTACACACACACTCAGACACTTACACACACTCACAGACCCTTACACACACTCACACCCCACATCACACACTTCTCCTCCCATATATACATACACACACACACTCTCTCACTCTATACAGACGGGGGTGGGTCGAGCAGAGGAAAGGCCGCGACCAGCACCACCACCCGCTCCCCCCTCCTCCTGCGCAGCACGGTGAGTGCCAGGGACAGGGTGGGGAGAAGAAACCCCCCGCTACCAACCTTCTTGCAGGCAGCGGGAGCACCGGGCATTGGAGGGATCAGAGGTAAGCGGGGACGCGAGGGACATCCCCCGCT
This sequence comes from Ascaphus truei, assembly GCA_036426205.1. NCBI lineage: Eukaryota > Metazoa > Chordata > Amphibia > Anura > Ascaphidae > Ascaphus > Ascaphus truei. Next base: position 7,630 of record WSYH01009727.1, on the reverse strand, counting down.
CCCATCTCCTTCCCCGCGGGCTGTCCTGCGTGACAGGGGAAGCGGGGCGGGCGTAGACATCCCGCTACTACCATCTCCTGCCCCGCGGCCTGTCACGGTGACAGGGGGAAGGCCGGGACCGGAGGCGCAATCCCCGCTCCATCCTCTCCTTCCCCGCGGGCTGTCCCGCGTGAGGGGAAGCGGGAGCGTAGTGGACATGCCCCGCTCCCCTCCCTGCTCCCCGTACGTGCGCTGTTCCCGCGGTGACGGTGGGAAGCGGGGCGGTCTTGTTCACCATGCTCCCACTCACAACTCCTGTGCCCGGACGATGAATCTGCATTAAGCGCGGCATTTTTTTCCCGCGAACCGCCGTTAGTGACAGCGGTGGTCTCGGGTGGACCACCGAGACCCCGCGTTAAAACGGTGTTTAGCTAAATAACATGCAGAGCGATATAATAACACACAGAGAAGATATAAACTGCAGAGCATATATAACACAAAGCGATATAATAACATGCAGAGCAATATAATAACACACATGAGAGATTAATAACCTGGCAGAGCATATTAGACACAAAGCGAATAATAACATGCATAGCGATAAATAACATGCAGAGCAATATAATACACAAATGCAGCATATAATAACACACAAGCGATATATAACAATCAAAGACTAAGCAGACGATGTGTGTCTGGCCTCTCTGGCAGTTAAGGGAGGTTTCTGCATCCCTATAGCCTGTGTAAGCTTGTGGGATATTGTGGTACTGATGTTGTTGCTATGGTAACGCTCCATCACTTAGCAAAAAGGAAAGGTGGAGTATTTCCTTTCCCCCCAGGAGCATCTGCCCAGCTATTTCTTTTTTTTTTTTTTTTTTCCGAAAACAATTTTATTAGGCATTAAACATTGTTACAGAAATAAAAAGCTAATGTAGCTAACATTTGACATTTTTTTTTTTTTGGGGGGGGGGGAAAGAAATGTGATTACAAACTCTTGTCAAACAAAAGGGGGAGTGCCTCACGATGAGGGGATGCAATGGGGTCGGTATAGGGGGGGGAGGGGGGGGGTCGGTGGGAGGGTGGAGGTGTGTCCCCATCTGGCTGTTGGGGACTGTCTTGGGTCGGGGGTTTGTTTCTTTCTCTGCTCTTAAAAAGGGTAGATTGTGTTAACCTGCTTGCTTCTCGCCCCTTTTCAATTTTTCCACGCCGGTCCTGTAGCGGGAGCTTCCAGGTTCCCAGATAGCCTCAGGGGCCTGGAGTTTGTTGCCTTCAGTGGCAGTTTAGAGCCTCCTCCCTAATCAGTACCCTCTCCGACCCTTTTCGAGAGTCCCCATTGCCGGGGTGGTTGTTTTCCCTCAGGAGGGCTGCAACACACATCGGCCGCAGTGAGATGAAGGATATTAATTTCCTGGTAGGCCGGACCTATGTCTGACATAGGTGCGGCCAACAGGGTGGTCAGTGGTTTCGATAGGTAGTTTCCAAGTCGGTGCCTCTTTTATAATCAGAATTTGGACCTTGGCCCAGTATTTCATACAATTTCTGGACAGGTCCACCAGAGGTGACCATGTCCCGTCTATGACCAAAGCCTCTCCAGCATAGTAAGTCGGATGCCTGAGGGTAGATCTGGTTTAATCGTTGCTGGGGTAAGATACCAGCCAACAGATTTTATAACTATTTTCCTTTATTGTTGTGTCATAGGGAGTCCCTCCGAAGCCATCCTGCCAGATGTTCTTCCCAGTCTCCTCTATCTATATTTATATGTTTTGTCATAACTCGTAGGAGCGATGTTAACACAACCACGATTGTAATAATATAACTCGCAGAGCAGGTAATGGACCAGAGCGATGTAATAATGTGCCAGGCGATGTAATAAGCGCAGTGGCAATGACATAATGCGCAGAGCGATGGTAAGAATAATGCGCAGTGCGATGTAATAATGTGCAGAGCGATGTAATAATGTGCAGAGCGATGTAATAATGTGCAGAGCGATGTAATAATGTGCAGAGCGATGTAATAATGCGCAGTACGATGTAATAATGCGCAGAGCGATGTAATAATGTGCAGAGCGATGTAATAATGCGCAGAGCGATGTAATAATGCGCAGAGCGATGTAATAATGCGCAGAGCGATGTAATAATGCGGAGAGCGATGTAATAATGCGCAGAGCGATGTAATAATGTGCAGAGCGATGCAATAATGCGCAGAGCGATGTAATAATGCGCACAGTGATGTAATAATGCGCTGTGCGATGTAATAATGCGCAGTGCGATGTAATAATATGCAGAGCGATGTAATAATACACAGTGCGATGTAATAATGTGCAGAGCGATGTAATAATGTGCAGAGCGATGTAATAATGTGCAGAGCGATGTAATAATGTGCAGAGCGATGTAATAATGCGCAGAGATATAATAACACGCAGCGTGATGTAATAACTCGCAGAACAATGTAATAATGTGTAAAGCAATGTAATAACATACCGAGCGATATAACTAGCAGAGTGATGTAATAACTCGCAGAGCGATGCAATAACGCGCAAAGCAATGTAATATTTCGCAGAGCAATGTTATAACTTGTGCAGCAATGTAATAAATTGCAAAGCGTTGTAAAAACATACATAGCGATGTAATAATGCGTAGAGCAATGTAATAACTCGCAGGTTGATGTAATAACTCGCAGATCGATGTAATAACTCGCAGATCGATGTAATAACTCACAGATCGATGTAATAACTCGTAGTGATGTAATAACCCGCAGAGCGATGTAATAACTCGCAGATTGATGTAATAACTCACAGATCGATGTAATAACTCGCAGGTTGATGTAATAACTCGCAGATCGATGTAATAACTCGCAGATTGATGTAATAACTCACAGATTGATGTAATAACTCGCAGATTGATGTAATAACTCGCAGATTGATGTAATAACTCGCAGATCGATGTAATAACTCGCAGAGCGATGTAATAACTCGCAGATTGATGTAATAACTCGCAGATTGATGTAATAACTCGCAGGTTGATGTAATAATTCGCAGGTTGATGTAATAACTCGCAGAGATGTAATAACTCGCAGATCGATGTAATAACTCGCAGATCGATGTAATAACTCGCAGATCGATGTAATAACTCGCAGATCGATGTAATAACTCGCAGAGCGATGTAATAACTCGCAGATTGATGTAATAACCCGCAGATTGATGTAATAACTCGCAGATCGATGTAATAACTCGCAGATCGATGTAATAACTCGCAGAGCGATGTAATAACTCGCAGATTGATGTAATAACTCGCAGGTTGATGTAATAACTCGCAGGTTGATGTAATAACCCGCAGATTGATGTAATAACTCGCAGGTTGATGTAATAACCCGCAGATTGATGTAATAACTCGCAGATTGATGTAATAACTCGCAGATTGATGTAATAACTCGCAGGTTGATGTAATAACTCGCAGGTTGATGTAATAACTCGCAGATTGATGTAATAACTCGCAGGTTGATGTAATAACCCGCAGATTGATGTAATAACTCGCAGATCGATGTAATAACTCGCAGATCGATGTAATAACTCGCAGATTGATGTAATAACCCGCAGATTGATGTAATAACTCGCAGATTGATGTAATAACTCGCAGATTGATGTAATAACTCGCAGATCGATGTAATAACTCGCAGGTTGATGTAATAACTCGCAGGTTGATGTAATAACTCGCAGATTGATGTAATAACTCGCAGAGCGATGTAATAACTCGCAGGTTGATGTAATAACCCGCAGAGCGATGTAATAACTCGCAGATTGATGTAATAACCCGCAGAGCGATGTAATAACTCGCAGATTGATGTAATAACTCGCAGATCGATGTAATAACTCGCAGATCGATGTAATAACTCGCAGATCGATGTAATAACCCGCAGAGCGATGTAATAACTCGCAGATTGATGTAATAACCCGCAGAGCGATGTAATAACTCGCAGATTGATGTAATAACTCGCAGATTGATGTAATAACTCGCAGATTGATGTAATAACTCGCAGGTTGATGTAATAACTCGCAGATTGATGTAATAACTCGCAGGTTGATGTAATAACTTGCAGGTTGATGTAATAACTCGTAGTGATGTAATAACCCGCAGAGCGATGTAATAACCCGCAGAGCGATGTAATAACAATAACTTGCAGAGATGTAATAACTCGCAGATCGATGTAATAACTCGCAGAGCGATGTAATAACTCGCAGAGCGATGTAATAACTCGCAGAGATGTAATAACTCGCAGATCAATGTAATAAATCGCAGAGATGCAACAACACGCAGAGCAATATAATAACGCACAGAGCGATATGATAACTCGCAAAGTGATGTAATAACTCGCAGAGCGATGTGATAACACGCAGAACGATGTAAAACTATTTAGCGATGTAAAAAACTTCTAAAGACTAAACCAAGTGGGAGCAGAAAGGAAGGAGCAGATAAGATAATAGTACAGGCTGAAAAAAAACTTAAATGCGTGCTTGCTAATGCAAGAAGCCTGACAGATAAAATGGGGGAGCTTGAATTAATAGCTGCAAGGGAGCAGTATGATATCATAGGCATTACTGAAACATGGTGGGATGAAACTCATGACTGGACAGTTAATTTAGAGGGTTAATCTCTTTTTCGGAAGGATCGAACAAATAGAAGAGGAGGTGGAGTATGTCTATATGTTAAACCAGATCTAAAACCTATTATAAGGGATGATGTCTATGAAGGGAATGATGAAAATGTAGAGAGCTTGTGGATAGAAATTAGCAGTGGAGGTAAAAGTATAAAGAAAATGTTTGTGGGAATATGCTATAAACCACCAAATATCTGTGAGATTGAGGAAGCTAAAATACTTTTGCAAATGGAGAAGGCATCAAAACTGGGTCATGTTTGCATAATGGGGGATTTTAATTATCCAGACATAGACTGGGGCAATGAGATTAGCGTTACAACAAAAGGAAACAGGTTTTTGGGGGTGCTTAAAGACAATTATATGACCCAAATTATTGAGGAACCAACCAAGAGAGGGGCAATACTGGATTTGGTCATATCAAACAATGTTGAAGTAATAGCAAATATTCAAGTCCTGGAACATTTGGGTAACAGTGATCATAACATGGTCTCATTTGAAATAAATTATCAAAAAACAGATTACTTGGGTTCAACAAAGACCTTAAACTTTAGAAAGGCAGATTTGAATAAACTGAGTTCTAATCTAGTAGTAATACAATGGGATGATGTTTTTGCAGGGAAAAATGTAGAAGATAAATGGGCAGTCTTTAAAACATTGTTAGAAAAGCACACTTATCAGTGTATACCCTTGAGTAATAAGTACTGTATAAAAGAAATAAGTCAAAAACAATGTGGCTAAATAAACAGGTAGGGGAGGAAATGGACAAGAAGAGGAAGGCGTTTAGATTCTTTAAGTCAGAAGGGACGGAGACATCGTATCAGAATTATAAGGAATGTAACAAAAATTGCAAAAGAGCAATCAAATTATCAAAAATGGATAATGAAAAAAGGATTGCAATAGAAAGTAAGGTCAACCCTAAAAAGTTCTTTAAGTACCTTAATAACAAAAAAATGAGAAAAGAAAATATAGGACCTTTTCAGTGTGAGATGGGTAGGCAGATTATTGGAGATAAGGAAAAAGCTGAGGTATTAAACAAATTCTTTGCCTCTGTGTTTACCAGGGAAGAATCAAGTTCAATAGTAGTGCCGCAGGAGGAAGCCACAACCTCCATATTAATGACCAATTGGTTAACTGAGGAAGAAGTTCATAAGCGGCTTGAAAAAATGAAAGTTAATAAGGCACCTGGCCCCGATGGCATACATCCAAGAGTTCTCAAGGAGTTAAGCTCAGTAATAGCCAAACCAATATGTTTAATATTCATGGACTCTATTTCCACAGGCTTAGTACCACAAGATTGGCGTAAAGCAGATGTGGTGCCTATATTTAAAAAGGGAGTTAGATCACAACCGGGGAATTACAGATCTGTTAGCCTGACTTCAATAGTGGGGAAACTACTTGAAGGTTTAATACGGGATAATATTCAGGATTACCTAATGGTAAACAAAATTATTAGTAATAGTCAGCATGGATTTATGAAGGATAGATCTTGCCAAACTAACCTTATTTGTTTCTTTGAGGAGGTAAGTAGGAATTTAGACCAGGGTAATGCAGTTGATGTGGTCTACTTAGATTTTGCAAAGGCTTTTGATATGGTTTCACTCAAGAGGTTGGTGTACAAAATAAAGCAAAATGGATTCCGTAAAAATATATGCACCTGGATTGAAAACTGGTTAAAGGACAGACAACAGAAGGTTGTCATAAATGGAACTTTTTCAGGTTGGGTTAAGGTCGTGAGTGGAGTACCTCAAGGATCGGTACTGGGACCCCTGCTTTTTAACTTGTTTATTAAAGTCTACATATTTCTAATGACACTAAATTGTGTAAGGTAATAGAATCATAGCAGGATGTAATTTCTCTTCAGAAGGACTTGGAGAGACTGGAAACGTGGGCAGGTAAATGGCAGATGAGGTTTAAAACAGATAAATGTAAGGTTATGCATTTGGGATGCAAGAATAAACAGGCGACTTACAAATTAAATGGGGATAAATTACTATAGTACTTTTGGTCCTATTGGACCTGAGGGAATGGGCCTGAGGAAGGGGTCTTAACCCCGAACCGTTGCCCCCCTATATCCCTTCCCACCCCCTTCTTGTCTCCCCCCACCCCCCCACTTCCCCATTGTGGTTTCCCCTGTCTTTTCCCCTTCCCCTGTATCGTTCCCCCACATTGTATGCATTTATAGGGTCATTTTTGTACTTGTGTGATTTTCACTTGCATTGTTCCAATTTATATATTTTGTGCTTCTATTATTAAAAGTTTTTTATTTTGGCATACTCCCATGTTTTATAGTATTCTATCAGTCAGTGAGTGCTGGAACACATTTTTATATTTTGGTTATTATTTTGGAGGGATTAGGGTCCTCTTTGTTCCTTTTGCACCCTGCATTCAGTTCATTGTGATCCCTTTTGTTACTTGGATGTAATAATAACACACAGAGCCAGGGCCGCAGGCAGATTTCCTGGGGCCCAGGACTTGAGTTACATCTGGGCTCCTCTACCCCCCGCGATATTGCGAGCCCCATCCCCCTTTTAACACCTCACGAGAGACACCTCTAGACTATTTCCCACCCTCTTCCCATGTATTTCTCTCCCCTCCGTCGCACTCCTTCCTCACTCACCCCCTCTCACTCATCCCCCCGCCTCATATGTATTTCTCTCCCCTGCGTCTCACTCTTACTCCCTCTATTCCTCTCACTCCCTCCTCCCCTCTCTCCTCTCACTCGCCCCCACCTTCCGTCAATTACCCCACTATCACTCAATCCCCCCCACAAAATACATACCAAAAAAACACTTCCGCCCTAAATATATATAACCCCACCCCCCACACATAATAAAAATACACCCACCCCGACTGCCAAAAACATATACAATACTCCCCCAATACATATAAAATACACCCACCCCCCAATATATATTTTAAAAAAACCTCCCCCCAATACATATATAAAATACCCCCACCCTCCAATACATATAATAAATACCCCACCCTCCAATACATA
>WSYH01009726.1:0-25124 GCA_036426205.1 Ascaphus truei | reverse complement strand
CGGCGTTGATCCATGGTACTGGGATGTGTCTAACCAGTACATATCAGCTGAGATAGCTACTGCACCTTTATTACTCCTCTATGGGAAAATCTCTTCACGACCCGTCCCCGTATTCGCAAGGCATTCCCAGATAGCAACGGTAGTTGGTTTAAGGGTTGGTCTTAGAAGTGCCGATACACGATGGTCACTTGAGACCCCGGATCCATAAATACCGTCGGCGTAGTGTCCCCACATACCATCGAATAAGTGGAGGCCGGGGCCAATTTTCGGGGGCCCTCGGAGAGGATGGCAAACAACCTTTTCGCCCTCCAGGTTGCTTCGCACGGACATCGACTGCGCCGATCGGACGACGTCCTCCGCTAGTGGGCAGTGGCCCCGTAAAACTTTCCACTTTCCCGCATGCGTCACACTGCATTTGGTGCTGATGTAGGCCCGCGTCTCTCTGTTGGGGACTTCGCCCAGTCGGGGACGAGTTCGGGGTGTCACTGGGTGGGGTACTCCTGCTGGATCGATAAATCCCCAGGTTCGGGCTTTGGCTCACTTTTCTTGGCTTCTTTTTAAACAACCTGCCGGGACGGGCGGTGGTCTTTCTTCCCCCGTTGGTTTAATTTCGACGCCCTAAAGCAACACCATCTTCGTGCGTTGGTACCCATCCTTAAGTCGTGAAAACTACAGGCCTTCCCTGCGATGCTGCCAGGCGACTGACCCTTACGACACGGGGTGTAGGGGTAGGAGGCCCCTCAGCAACTGAGTGGTACGTAATTGCCCGTTGGCTTCTTTCCTTCCCGTTTCGCACGCCTTTCCTGACCATATTCCCAGAGATCCTCAGGTTATTCGACCGAGAACTAAAACGGATACCAGTCTCCCCTTCTTCTGGGCTAACGCATGAATTTCGACATCGAAAGTATACATGTCCCCCGGAGCTCCATACGCCATTGGCACTCAGGGCAGTAGATGAGTTCTGCGCATCAGCTTCCGGGTTGTCGTCTCGGTAGTAGTGCACCATGTGGGCGCGGGGGGCACGTACGCACTCGGACATGCGCTGCCTAACGGACCGCGTCCGTGCAGGTTACCATTCGGTTAGTACCACTGTTCGTTAACTGATCCCAATAGCATCCTCTTATCCCTCACTTCCCCTTGGTGCGTGAGTTTCTCCCCGGAGAAGAGCCCTTTCACTTTCCTGTACGGGCGACTGGGTGGTTTGTGTATAACGCAGCTAAGGCCGGCAAAGAGGTGTCACCTCCCGGTAAGCTGTCCCCGACAGCGGGGTAAGTCGTCCAATCTTGATATGTCTAAGTCGGTTGAGGCTAGCCCGCCGGCCGGGACGGGGGTAGAGAGGGGCCCTAGGCTCAGTGCGGCAGGGCCAGTGGGAGTTGGCAGGCCCACGGTCATGGATTGGTCGGGGCCTCCCGTCCCGGCGCCATCGTTGGTGTATCTCTCTCTCTCCGGGGGGTGGAAGTGGCCAGGGGGCGCAGGGTGGTCCGCCTGGACGATGAACAGCGCACCCCCGGATCCATCTGGCAGGCAGCCGTATATGGGCAAAGCCTCGTGGCATCTATCTTGTTCAGTGGCATACAAAAATCCGGCGCCAGGTCCTTGGTCGTGGTCATAACAGTGGGTCTTTGTACTTGGGCATTGTCCAGGATAAGGAAGCTTCGGACTGTTCGGCAAAAAATCACTGTCCTAACGAGATCAATCAAAAACTCGGCAGAGGCGACATGGCCCAGCGCGAAACACGTTTCATGGGATCCCGGCGCCGTTGGGGGCCAACTTAGCGCACACCTTCGTGATCGCCGAGGGAACCGACAGATGAGTGGGTTGGTGTGCACAATGAGACACAAAAAAAAATTTGTTTTGTGGTGTGGGGGCACCAACCCCGGTCTCGATCTTCAGCATCGCCCTCCAAATTTAGCCTCTTTTTGTGAACCCTTGCACTAAGGGACAGATAACTGTGCATAACCTGGCGTTCAGGACTTGCTGAAGCCTACGCATATTGGGGAGCCTGGGTTATACTTTATCACTTTGGTGCACGCGCCTCCACTCACCCAGGATCCCCATTATAGAGATTTACACCCTGACAATAACCCCTAACAACAGCATTATGCAACAGCACCCGTTCTTATCTCAACAACCGAACAATGATTGCAGACTTACTCATATAACATTTACATACACCAACGACAACGTGCTCGGGCCACAACCTATTGGAGAGTGTCCCCTGTACATAGCGGCTCTGCCGCTCTCCTTAGGGAGTAAATGTCTCATACCAGTAAGTATGGTACCAATAATGCCATTCTCTATGACACCCAATTATGTTGTATGGGATGCGGGATCAGCGCCTGGTGACCCGGTTGTAGGTGACCCGTGTACAGACAAGGATACCTGCGGTCACTTGCTATGACTTGACACTCTCACAGGGCCCTGTCTAATCCCACCTTTGCTCCGTCTCTCCCTCTCTGCAGCACAGCAACCACCCCTTCAGACTGGGACGATCCAAGATGCTGCCGCAAGCTCCGCAGCTCCCGCATATGAACCTCCACTAAAGGGAACGTGCCCTGACTACTATGGGCGCTTACAAAATAACAAACTCACCCTACGTGGCGGGTAAAGAACCTGTGGCTGTGGGCATAACCCCATACCTAATCACGAAACCGGGTCACTGACCCTCTGCTCTCGGCACTCCTAGGCTTCCGCCAACCTCCTTCCCTATCACCTACCTCCCTTCACCTCCCTCTCTTGCGCTGCCACCCACCGCCCACACACACGCAAACCTTTTCCTACTGCTACCAGTCTGCGCATCCCTAATAATGGTCCCTTCAGCCTCAGCTGCCTCTCACCAATCAGAGGTCATAGGTCAAACCACTTCCAAGTCTCTTACGTAATATTACCCTTCGCAGCGCTTGTCCCTCCGCGCCATGCGCAGCCCAACTGGTACGCATAAGCTTCCTGGCAAACAGGACCAATATGGATCGCTGCCTATGTAATGCAGCGTCGAACCTTTAATATAATTATGCACAGTCCTTCATTGGCCAAGGGGATTGTGAGATATAATTGCCTTCATTGTGTTCTTTGGTGGAGGCCAGGAGCACTCCAATTGGGCTTGACTTGGGTATTCATTCTGACCCATTTCTTGCCCTTCAGTGCTCATTGGCCTCTTCTGGGACTTTACCGCCAAAAAATTTCAATAAAACCTCATGTCCGTTATTGCTTATATTTGTCATACAAACTATACAAGGGATCCGCGTTGAAGCACCTTTATCACTTCAATTGTCATTTAAACTAGAAAGCCACCAGTTTACTAATCGCTGTTGTAGCCTTAAAAATTATAGCATAGTTAAATGACCGGGCCAAGAGTGTTGGGTTCGCTTAGTAACGTTTTTTTAATTCTGATGCAGGACCCCAATCAAAAAGAATTTAATAAAGGGCATTTCAAAATGTATTTTAAAGATCACTGCAGTGAATTTACGACTCTGGTTTGTAAATTACAGACAAGTTTTATTTTAGTTCACCAAAAATACATTCTGAATTCATGTCTTTTGGCCATGCATGGCTGGAATTGTACCGTGGAAATAATGAAACAGGTTTTGGAAGAATCTCATCGATTGTGTTTAAAACTGCATTGTTCGGACATGTTTACAATCTTCCTTCTTTTTGCACTGGGCGTTGTTTCTTGTTTCTTTCTTCGCTCAACCCCCTACACTTCAATCATGTCCTCCACTAAAAACACACACCTGTTTAAATCCATCAAAATATCTATATGTCTTGTGTCATGCCGCCATCCCTTTGGTACAAACAGCTTAAAACTTATCAGCAAAAGACACTTCCGTGAAATAACCAACATAAGTCTATACCATTTTCCTGTAATAAACTCCCGTGTCTCACATGCAACAGTGTTGCAACAAGTGGTCACCAATATGTTCCAATTGAATTTCTAGAACTAGAGTTAGTCCTGTCCCCGATTTCACCATATTAAATAGTACAAACATATTTTCATATGCATACACAATTATTTTTATTTCAACAATAAAATAAACCAGAAATGAGAAGCCTCTTCAATAACCCTCAACCTAAGCAGCAAATAAGCACAAGCTCTTAGTGGTTACCTCTCCCTCGCAGATTACCATCACAACATCACCGACACCTCTGCCTCATTATTCCCCCTAGGGCCCCAGGCAAGTCCCTCCAAGATTTACACTTGAAAGTTATCTGCTTGCTACGGTGGTCCTACAAGCTATGAATCATGAGGAATACTTCGTTTTTCACACATAGCTTTCTCTCATTCCATGTTTTTGCTTAACATAACATATGACACGTGTAACTGTCCATGTGTTTTGTTCATACGACAGCTGATTGTATTTTACCTCATTTAAAGTTAAAGACCTGCTAAGGAACAGAAGATTGTTATTAAAAATGTCCTGATTGTAAAACCCAAGAATTCAAAGAGGTGTACTTTTGATACAATCCATTATAATAACTAACCAATTATAGAAAAGACAAGAAGAGAGAGCGCACGGCCCATATCTAATAAATACTTTTAAATATGGTAAAGGAACAGATGGGGGGGGGAAATAATATCTATATATCTTATTATCATACATAATAATAACTAACTACCAGAAAAAAGCCGCCCAATCCTAGAATGTAATATCGTTGATCACAAAACTTAATGGTCTTGACCATACACTACATACAATTTCAACAACAAATCAACCCCGAACGTGTAGTAGCATATTAATATATATACTATTTCCCACAACATGAACCAGGAAGCTGCTCGCTTGTCCTCGCTCTTCTATCAAATGGTCCAAAACGGTCACCTCCTCAACGATCCCGATGAAAATTCCGCTTATCTTGTAAGAAACGCATAGGGCTTGTGTCCTGTCTGAGGTGCGGTTTGATTATTACAAGTCAGATCACTACGCCGAGAAGGCGTTTATATTCTACCCTGAGAATTGGAGTTCCCCTAGTCGGAACACTGCGTGCCTGCTTCAGGTTGCCGGAGAACTCTCTAGGAGACAACTATTGGGAGGACTCGTGAGGAGGTGACCATTTGATGACTTGTGACCATTTTGACAGAGTTGGACAACGGAGCAGCTTCCTGGTTCATGTTGGGGCAGAGTATCTAAAAATAAGAGCACTAAAACTTCAAATGTTTGAGTTTTAAATTGTTTATTGTCAAGACCATTACATTTTTATCAAACGATATTCACTATGATCGGGCGCTTTTACATTTAACTTTTTTTTTCCTGTTGAGGTTTGTGGACGGTAAGTAGTTGTACACCTGGGAAAAGGCTGCCAGTATACCCAGCTGTACATCGACACAAATTTTTTTCATAAATTATCGGTATGCATACATTGTATTTCCTTTCCTATATGCTTGTGCTGTGGAGGGTTTTGTCACTTTTTTAACTCACCATAACTTAACTCAGTATGGTAACCCTCCTTATTGCTTCTTTGCATACCGATTAACCAACCCCACACTGATGAGACCCATTAAGGTCAAAACAGCTGTCTGTGGGTTGGGGTTTTTTGACTCTTCATCTTACCCTGGCTGTGCTCAAAAGCTGTGACCATGCAACAAGCTTAAGCCTATAGGGAACCTATGTTAAAATGGTTTTTTGAAACAAAAAGTGGACTGTGTAGCTCATTTGCGGTGTCATTTCCTTCCCCAATTCCTTGCTCATGGAAGTGCTGTGCTGGGTGTATGGCGAAAGGCTTGGTTGCAGTGTTCGACAAACCTTACATTGCTCGCTGCCGGGCAAGTGGATTTAAACCCCCCGGGCGAGTAAATATTGGCCCAAGCAGCACAACGAATATGGTACTAGGTGGCGAGTATCGAATATTTTTTTTTGGTGACTCGATGTCAACCACTATATATATATTATATATATAGAGTTATATATTATATACCTACTATATATATAAATTCTATCAACTATACTTACCCCAACACTTGATTCATACTTGATTAAGCATATCAGAAGCACTACATTTTTTAGCATAGGTCTTTGTTTTCATCCAATCATATTGATTTTCTGGTAATTTTCTAATTGTCCATGTGCATTTATATGTGTACTATTTCTGTAATTGAGACAGTTTAAACTAGATATATATATATATTGTCCTTATTCCTAACGGGTATTATTGCCATGGGCATTTATATTTTACCATATTGCTGAACAATTGGAAGCGCAGTCCAATTTAAATATATCCTGTTATATATATTATATATCCCAAGCCCACTGTAGCGTGCGAGTAGTTCATGTAGCATAAACTCGTCCCCTTTAAAAGCACACAAAGTCCTTCTATTTTCTTTAACTTTATTGGGTGGGGTTAACAGAAATATAAAAGCACTTGCATGTAGTGTGGTAGGCTGTGTCTCTTGTGAGGGGAAGGTAAAAAGGTATCCCTTTCCAAGGTCTGTTATATACAGCATGCGGCCGTGCGTTCCTATGCGAACTCGCGTGCACGTGCTGCATGCTTTTCCTGTATATAGTGCCGGGAGCTGCAGGTAAGGTGTGTAGGTGTGTGTAGGTGTATGCGTGAGTATATGCGTGAGTATATGCGTGTGCATGGGTTGTGTGAGTTAATGTAAGTCCTAGATAGATTTTTTTAAAGAAAAAATATATATATTTATTAAAGTTTTTTTTAACTTCTGCAAACACACACAAACACACACAAACACACACAAACACACACAAACACACACACACACACACACACACACACACACACACACACACACACATATTTGAGCGCAGGCAGCGGCGCGAAATGATGAATTTCTTCATCTTTGCCGGTGTCTGTCGGCTCCCCTCTCCCTGCCGTGCGCGTGCGGCCCTTCTATAGAAAGGCTGACTTACGTCAGCCAACTAAAAATCCGCCCGCCCAGCGCAGCACGCGCCCGCCACTATATAACGTGCCTTAGGGAGCAGTGGAAGATGCATCTACTCACGGTGTCTGCTGATGATAAGAGAAAGCACACTTTCCTTTCTAGACAGGAACAAGCTGAGGGAGCATACTAATAAACAGAGAAAGGGCAGGGGGGGAGGGCTAAACCCACGCAAGCTATGAGCAGTGAGAGGTTGCCCAGGCAACCGATTGGTGGCTTGTGGAAGAGTTATATTGTAACAACAATGTTGCAACTACACAGCAGCACTGACTGCTTCAGAGCAGGGAAACATGCAACTTTCACTGGGGGAGCTGGCAGCCGGAGAGCAGAAAAAATACACAGAAAATATACAATCCTGTTCCAGGACAATATAAAGCCTGTTAAAATCATCTGAACTCCAATGCATTCATTCAGTTGCCCTCTGGCAGCAGAGACTTTACGTATTAGACAAGGATTAAACAAAAGTTGCATACTTTTTTGTTTTCTACAAATGCTTTTGTACTATCATATTTTCAGGAGATTGACCAAGAAGATGGGTGAACAAAGGCAGTGAACTGCCTACAAATGGTGGAGGAGGCTATTGGTAGCAAAAAAATCGCAGGTGAGCCCCTACTAAAGCTGCTCTAATTGTGTGTGTGTGTGTGTGTGTGTGTGTGTGTGTGTGCCCTCATTGCGGGACTTTGTACCTGTGGCCTATGCCCACATTCATTCCTATACAGCCTGCTGACCCCCCGGTGGACGTGACAAGGCGCTCCGCCGAGTCCCCGGGCGCGCTGTGGATCAACCGCGCGAGTCCCGGAGACAGGGGACTGGAGCCGGTCAAGTCGGCTGGGTCACTGGCCATTGAGGCGGCTGGATTAAACCCCGCGACAGGGGCAAAGAGACTTTCACCCCGCCCCGCGACCCCTAGGTCGGGGCGAGGGGACTACTCTGATGAGGACCTTCGTGAGCTGGCAGTAGCAAAAACGGAGCGGAAAAGACAGACGGGAAGAACGACGCCCCGTGGGGTGAGTGACCGGACGTCCCCCGCAGGTCGGCGATCCGACCGACGGAGTCCCGCCATCCCAGGACCTGGCGGAGATGGGAGAGAGACGCCTACACCCCTGCGGATGGGTAAGCCAAAAAGCCCTATCTCTTACCTGGTCACAACAGACGGCGAAGCGCTGGAAGGGCCGCGCCAGGCCCAACGCGCACGTGGAGGGACGGCATCACTTCCGGTGGCGACGGCGGAGCAACCGGATGTCGTCGTGGAAGAAGAGATCCCGCATGGGGGTCCAACGCGAGATGGCGACGCTTCCGGTTCCGGGGAGGACGTCACTTCCGGTGGCGACGGCGGAACCCAGGAAAGGGAAGCAGCGACGCTTCGGCGATTGGGAGAAGGTACCTGACCGCTCGTATTGCCCAGAAAATGGAGAGACGGTATCAGGACTGAGGAGGGTGAGACATCATCCTTGGACCAGTCTACGGACAGCCAGGAGCGGGTCGTAACCCCGTGGGGTCCCGCCCCATGCCCCTATACCCAACCCCATGCCCTAGCTAATGTCCTTACCCCCATCACACGGTCACCGGGTTCACCGCCCAGCTTGGAACTTGTGGACATACCTTTGGGGGGGGAGGAAAAACGGACTGGGGAGAGGCAGCTCAGTGGAGCTACGGAAGGCGATTTACGGGGAGGAGGAGAATTGAGGGTGGCGAATACAGCACTCCAACCGGCAGTAAAGGCTCCGGGGTCCTCGAGGTGGTCCAAACCGAGATCCACAAGGTCGTCAGGGGTATTTTCGTTTGATGACGACAGGGAACCAGGGCCTAATCCCTTTAAGGAGACCCGGTGGTGGGCTCCACTATTTGAGGGGTACTCCGCATGGATGGACCGTACTCGGTTCCTCATCCGGCGGGAGGACGTGGTAGATTTCTGGTGGAAAGAGGGAGAGTTTACACCAGAGCAGAGGGACAGGGAATTACAGGAGAGGTGGTTCCAGCTGGAGCGTAGAGACATAGCGCCCATGGGTCCTGACACACTGTCAGATCCAGTCGATCCTGATGAGCCCCTATCATGGGTGTTACCTGGGAGGGCAGGTAATGCTGATCTGACCAGGGTTAGTAGGGCGGAGAGGGCTATAATAGTCAAATATAAAAAATCCCATGGGTTGGAGTATCCCTATGTTCCGGAGCCCCTGATGGATGAAATTGAGGACAATAGGGAAACGTGGCTCCAAGAGACTATAGAGCTGTATTTAGTCAATAGGGGGAGCGCCATTGTAGGTAAGAAGGCGGAAGAAAGAATAGACACCCTGATGCGAGTGTGGAGCATAGGGAGAAATGTTCACAAACATAGGGTGACCTATGTGCCAGAGAGAGGATCACCTAGGCATTATTATGTTACGGTCCTGGATATGGGTAACCGGGAAGTGAGGAAACCTGACCCAGATCACTATTTTTAGGGGGTACTGTGCATCACGCGGGTCTGTGGCTGCTGGTCGGGGCGGGCTTGGCGGATGACTGTATTCATGTATACTGTATTTGAATCGTGTGATGTTAATTATGTTTTCCGTTACAGTGCTTCCTGGAAAGAGGTATACAAATTTAGGTCCCAGCGAGGACGATGGGATTCACCAGGGGGAGAATGTAGCGGTCATGTAAAATGCCTACAGTCATCTCTCCTGTGGGCAGTAAGGCCTGGTAAGTGGGCATGCCAGCAGTAATTATGGAGGTTTCCCCTCACACCCTGGTGGGGTGCTCTGTGTATGGGCTGGGACTGGTCTAACATGTTCTGACTCCATGGTTAGTGATGTCAGAGGATGTGTCAGCCTCAGAAGCTTACATAAGGCACAGCACTGGTGTTCTAAAGTCAGTTGCTGGGAGTTGCACAAGTAGTTGAAAGTAGTTGGTGCTGAGTGTTGCTGGAAAAGATCTTGTCAGAGCTGAGGAAGGAGTTAAAGTCTTATCAGAGTGTCAGTTATGTTGTGTAGTAACTCATGGGAGGCTGTGTCCAGGGACCGGACACAGGACAGGATTCCTGCGGGAATAGTGAATCCCTGATCGGGTGACATACCTAACTAAAGGGAGCCTGGCGAGATGAGCGGCTGAAGATACTCTGTGGAGGGCAGTTGCCCTGCCGTGCTCAATAAAGATGAGTTCAGCCAGAAGAAACCTCTCGTGTATCTATCTGGAATGGTGGTACGAGAGGTAGAACCACGGAGGAGTTCCTCGCCAGGATCATCCCCATGCGGACGCAGGGACCTGGTGAGGTGGAGGCGCTGCACTTAACTAGGTGAGATCAGCACACTACCTCAGCTGCTGTGACGGGTTCTCCCCACACACCATCATGCGGGAGAGACTCAGGAGTCCTGTAGCCAGCAGGTGCACCATATGACATATCCACACTGTAATGGGGTCGGTTAGACCACCAGGGGCCAATGTGAGATTGGGTGGGTCAGGCCGGGCCCAGGAGAAAATAACGTTCACACATAAACATCCCATTAGCTCTTCGGATTACCAGCAGATCCTGTCACTGAACATATGTTACTTACTTTGGTAAGTGAAGTGTTTTAGAGAGTACCTATTGCATTTAATAGGACTATTTATCCCGACCCCCATCCTCCTTTTTAATTTTCGCCATTTGTATAGGGTTACCTCCACACAGAGGGGTTATCCATTAATTACATTTATTTGAGGATTCTCCACTTAAAATTGATTTGAAGTAATCATCATTACATGTTAGAAATGTATCCACTCTCACATCAAGTTCTCCAAGTCAGCAGTATCATCAGCTGCTGAGTGCTCTCACCATAGGGGGGTACTTTTTTCTTCTTAGTTGATATATTCAGTTATTTCCCTGATGTAGCACCTGGGTCCAGGCAGTAGCGATTGGTTCCCTCTTCCCTTTCCCCTCCCCTCCCCCTTAACCCTGGTTTAAATAAGAAAAAATTAGCCTATAAAAGTAATAGCCCTCTCAGGACTCGACCTCAGGCTGTTCAGCTTCCTGTCTTAGCCAGGTAATACTGCTTGACCATTACAGTATTACACACATATTAAGTACAGGTAGGGTTCCAATTGTGTTTAGTTTTTAATAACATACAGTATGCATAATAATGTAAAATACTTACAGGCAGCCCTATCTTTCCAGGTTTACCAGGAAAAGCCATTCGCCGGGCCAATCCCTACAGAAGGAAGACAGAACAAACTTCTTATTGCGTTATTGGAAAAAGTACTTTTCACACAATAGATTTATACTGTTGATTCACTCAAAACAGGTAATACTGCCTCACTGTTGAAAGGTCTGATTCTACCTTGGGAAATATAAGAGTCGTGATCCATATCTCCATGGCACCGATTCTTCTGGGCACACACATTGTAAGCGTTCACAGATGCTAGAATTTATTTGGACGAATTGCTTACAAAGGAGTAGGGTGGAAGCACATCATAACCTTTTTATTCTAGCACATCATTATTTCTAATAATCTGCAATGCCTATTAACCAATAACCATACACTCTTATCTCACCACAAAACTATCAAAATGGTAATGTAACTATAACATATGTATAGCATTTATCATTCATTTCCTAATGAATGACAAATTAAACAGTAAGTAATATGTGATGGGACGGATAGTTAATGTTTTTTTGGATACAGTATCTAGATAAGAAAAACTTTTACGCTCTCGAAAACTGCGTGTGCAAAAATTAAAGATGGTTTCAGTAGTTCAGTAGAGGGCATCCTACACACCTTGCAGAACAGGGGTCGCCAACTCCAGTCCTTAAGGGCCACCAACAGGTAGGTGTAAAAGAGTAGCCCTGCTCAGAATAGGCGGCTCAATCAGTGGCTTCTAGTATACAAAAGACGGAGTCATTGATTGCCGTCGCCTGTGGACCTGAAGCAGGGATATCCCTAATACCTGGCCTGTTGGTCTGCCTTGAGGACTGGAGTTGAGTTGGACCCCCCTGTTGTGTGTAGACGTGTGTTGCTTTGTAATTCCCAGGACTTGGGCAGGCTAAAAACATGCAATATAATTTCTAGCTCTCCAGCAAATATACATTTAATAAAGAAATCAATCTTCATTACTTGAAGTCCTGTAGTTCACAGGGGGTCCCAGGAAACACCCGGTGGTCCATGTGGAAGTCCTGAAACAAAACAAAGCATAATAAAATCATATTATATGTAAATAGAGTACGGGTTGTGCGCAGGGTATGTGTAAACATGTGTGCGAGAATGTATCTTTAGTGTACCCCTTGATAGAGACAGAGTACAGGTAGCAGAAAGGTATAAACAAAATTAAGCTGCATCTGTAGGCTTGTTCATTTCTATGCGGAAAAGGAAATGGTTGCAAAGCCGACTAATGCTAGGTGTGCTTACTATGAACGCGAACGTGTGTAGTTTCAACGGTATGATATGTGAATTAAAAATCAAATTATCAATAACAGCTGACATAAACACAGTGTGAATGGGGGGGATCTGCTAACCAACGAAAGTCCTCTGACGATCTTGGTCAGATAGCATACGAAAAAGAAAACAAGTGACTTTGAGGTGCCTCAACAAAACATATAATGTCCAGAATATAGAAGAACGCATTGGGTCACGAGGTCCACACTTCTTTAGCGCATCCGCTCCATACCAGAGGTGCCACACTCGGAGCGCAACTGTGGTGCGCTTCATTCGGGACGACTGGCAATTGCTATTTCCAAAACCGAATTTCATATGACGGGGTGCCGCACCAATTTAAGTTACCAAATACCAGATCCCAGGATCCTGCGTGTGTGAAGCAGGACCATCTCCTCTTCGATGCAGAGCTCTGTTCATGTACTATTAGCTACTCCGTGCCATATATGTTCTGCTTATTCTAAGTAGGGCTCCTGTTATTCCCACTGAATCTACGCGCTCTGCATTATCACCCCTAAATCTATATATTTTAATGCAATTGACTAGAATAATAGTTTTTTTTACCTTTTTTTTATCATAGCATATTGTCTGTCAGTAATCATTGTTTGTCAGTCAGAGTTCCCATTCTATGCTGTGTCTAATCTATGTCCTGTTTTCCATTTGTATTTGTGGTAGATCTATGTATATCATCATCAACCCATAATTTTAATTTAATAGCTATCACACTATGTTGTCTTGTTGTGTTCCCCGTCATATGTCCTGATGTTCACATGTGTGTCGTCTGGAGGCTTTATTATTCCGGACATGCGGACAGGACACATTTTCATGGTTATCATATATGAGTTGCTGCTGTTCTTATCTTATGGCATTATGGGGCGTATTAGTGTATTCGATTATTTGCTGCCATCTCAAAACGAGGTGGAGTTATTTAGGACGACATTTGATCCCTCAAGTGTGGCATGATCACGTTGATAACCGTATCATTGTGTTATCATCAGTATTCAGAAGAATTCAGACAACACGATCAAGAGTCACACAACAGTGCAGGTAGGAAAATGACCAATACCGTTACGACCTATGGAAGACAGCAGCGTAGTGTGATCTCAGCTTCACGCTCTAAGTTCATCTCTGTACGATCGGGCCCAGTCTTGTAAGAGTGCACAGAGAGAGCCACTTCTCCCTGCACAGCTCTTACAGGCGAGCACCGCTGCAGTGTTTTTATGTTACATTTTAAATAACAGTTTGTACTGCTTCAGGGGGTCTGCGGGGTTGAACCGTATTAATTTCAGGTCCGTGGACCCCCTGCTTCCTGAGATACCCCAGTTATGGAGTGCCGTTATGCCCTACGCGTTTAAATGTTCAGGTACACGTGACACGGTGATAATCATTGCAGGGGTCGGGAACAGGCACCCCATACGGGGCTGCTATCTTGGGAAGCAGGTGGGTCCCTGGGCGCCTGTAATGAAGCAGTTTAAGCTGCGGAGATCCTCGTGTTATTAAAATGTAAATAAAAACAGCTTAATTACTTTAGTGGCTAGCCAATAAAGCAATGAAAGGGTTAAACCACCGCAAGTCACTGGTTGACATGGGGGTACAGGGTTGGGTGAAGGGGGTATTGCCCCCAGGGGGGGGTGTTTAGATAGTTGGAAGTGTTGAAAGGGGCGTGGTTGAGAAGATTCTGAGAGGTTTTGGTGTGCAAAGTGCCTCATGACGATATAGCCGGTCTGTACCTGCATAGGCTAAAGAACGGGGTTTAAACAACCCGTACTCCAAACCGGAGAGGCCTAACCATCCTCTCTTGGGCGTCAAGTTGTACCCCCGGTCTTTACCAAATGTGCCGCCGAGTGCCCAAGACATTGTAAAAGACTCCCGTTGACTACCCACCCCCGTCTATCCCCCCATAACCACACCCCCAGTCTGCCCCAACACAAAAAGTATTATGGAATGGGCCCAAAAGTTATATTATCTAGATTGGCGTAACAGCCTAATTCTGTCTATATTAATAATAAATACTTACCATGAATCCAGCCAGGAGTAAGTATTAAAATCTGCTACCTACCAGGCGCTAAGGCCATGAAAGCCTGCTTCTCAGAAACTTAGCTGTCGCAAATGTCTACTACATGGGCACAGCCAATACTTAACAGCATATCAAAAAACAAATGAATGGCCACTACACCCATTATCACCTTAGCGACAGGTGGTAACGACTTATATGTAATTTAAGGGCGTTATGCCCCCATCCTCCCGCTACCCACCCGGGATGGCCTAACCACCGCTCTCGGAGGCAACTTACCCCAAAACCCCATCCCCACTATCACATTGATTGGCACAGTGCTTAAACCATGGGGTTTGCCCACTACTAGCAATTGATAATGGGCAATCTACTCACAATAAAAAACATGGCGGACACCAAATTAAAATAGATTGACATTTCATAAAATCCTAAAAAAAAATGCCACATAAACCAATCAACTGCACAGGTGTGACACCATGCCCATATAAATGGGGCCATAGTTGCACACTATGGTAATGAATGGCCCACAAAATAAAAACACATTGACATTTTAAAAAAAAATAAAAATACAAGCATTTCAGATATAAGCCAATTGATTGTGACTGGTGTGCTAAATCATGCCCAAAAATGGGATGGATTCCACAATGAAAATGAAGGGTCAGTACACTAAAAAAATATAATTAACACAAAAATACAATACAAACAATTCCCCCATGAAAAAAGCACTTGCCTAAAAATAGTGCATTGTTGTCACTACTGTTTATCATCTAGCGGGCAGTCAATGCGTTAATCACCTGTAAAAAATTATACCCATACTAAAAGTTTATAAAATGAATAAATGTTTTTCTTACTATTGATCGTTTTTACCCCCCTCCTACAGTGAGCACCAACTCTGGACAGCAAAAAAGCCCCAGCAAGAAGTTGGCGTGATTCCATATCTTGATTGAAGAGACGTCCTCCCAGTATAGTCTTCATTTCGCTTATTAGTTTTCTTCTTTATTTTCTTATCTTCGTATTCTTTGCATTTGTAATTCCAATGGGGTGGGATGTTGTCCCGTTTGCCTCTCTAAGCCTCAAAGGATGATAGGAAAAAAGCCCTTAATTATAAATGTTGCCATGTGATTTCACATTGCAGTGTACATGGTGTCGTCAGATGAGTACACTGCTCAAATTCGATTAGCATGTGCGGTACCATTTGTCAGTGTTTTTTTTTTTTTTTTAAGGACTGTGCACGTATCTAAAGGCCCGGAGGTAAGGATCGCCAATCAGACATCACCAGAACAAAAATGACTGCCATCACCTATGCGCAAATCCAAAAAATGGATCAGTGAGCCGACAAACCAGTTGAGGCATGCACTGGCTACATTCCCCATCTAATGGTTGAAGTACCCTCTGATGGTCCTAGCCCAGTGTATTAATGGATTATGACATCCATACTTTTTAAGATCGACATCACATCCTTAAAAAAAATGGAAGACGTCTGTCACATGCGTACTATAACCAATCCAGATGATGGTGATGGATCCGTCTGTTGTGGTTGTACATCCTGTGCCTAAAAATTGGAATCTCCCAATCCAATTTTTTGTGAGTACAATGTGATGGGCAGCAGACATTTTTTTCTGGTGTATGTCATTATTTTTTTAAGAAGGGAGTGAGAACCCATGCTTCTGATTCCTGATGGGCTTGCCCTCCCTTAAGATGCCATGTAACATCCTTTAAAACAAGGGCCGATCGATTCGGATGTTGCTTTACCATTTGACACTCAAACAACATCCGCCCCATTGACAACATCCGCTCCATTGGATTACAGTACCGTAAAAGAACGCAAAGAAGGAGAGAAAGTAAGAACGGAAAGTAGAAGAAAAGAATGAAGCTAATAGAGACGAAAAAGACAGAACAGGGGGTGAGTTTACCGGATGAGACGTCTCTTAATCAAGATAGAATAGCTGAGTGTCTGCGCATTGCCGCATTTATTGTCATTTTATATTTGTAATTGTGATATTTGTTTTTTTAGGTTACACATTGATGCAATGCTGCTTTATATAGGGGCCCCTTTACGGACTATAGATACAACACAGAGTGACAAGCCACAGTCTTTATTTTTTTTTGGCCAAATGCTTGTTTTTATTTAATTTTTTGTATTATTTTTTGATGTTATGGTTTTCATTTTTTTTTTAGAGCCCTTATCCCATTACATGTGTCAGTGTCGGCAATCCACTCCCACCTAATTTGTGTGGGCATGGTATTACACAACAGTCACAATCCATATGGCTTCTATTGATGAAGGCTTGTTTTTATTTAAATGTGTTGTCGTTTTATGTGCTGCCTATTTTTGGTTTTTGATAGACTTGCTCCATTCATTACTCATATGTGCACAAATACATGCACCCATAATATTATTGGAAGGGTGTTGTAACATCTGACGCCAAATCAATTGCATTTATTGGCATTTTTTCTTTATTTCTGAATGTTATGAAATGTAATGTATTTTATTTGGTGTCTGCATTGGTTCTTTTAATTCGTTTAGATGCTCCAGGCTTTGCGATTCTAGTGTGGTGAAAAAAAAATTCACCCGTTAACTTGTCATGCGCTATAATTTGACCATTACGTTTAACAATGTGCCTCCACTTCAATGGGTGCAGCGTGGGAGGGGAGCTGTGGGTGGTCGTTAGGAATCCAGTAAATAGTGGGGTAGCGGGGGGGAGGCGAGAGAAGGTTTACCCCCTTATATTAAATAAGTGTTTACTAATCCCCGCTACTGGTGATTTAAGGGGTTCTTTTTGGATTTTTGTTGAGTTCATTCTAGTTTATTT
This sequence comes from Ascaphus truei, assembly GCA_036426205.1. Classification (NCBI taxonomy): domain Eukaryota; kingdom Metazoa; phylum Chordata; class Amphibia; order Anura; family Ascaphidae; genus Ascaphus; species Ascaphus truei. The sequence goes on along the minus strand of WSYH01009726.1, from coordinate 8,027 downwards.
TTTTATTGTAATGGTTGTTGACCATGCACCTACGAGGACATGGATGTGGTGAGGATGGTCGATAGGAGGGCCTCTCATGCTTCTGGCTAGGGGCATGGTAAGTATGGCACTTGTTAATTACTGATGCCTGCGTATGGATCTATGTTTTAGAATTTAATGCGTGTCCTACAAATAGTCTATTAATCCAGGTCTTTCGATATCTATACGTTATTGTGTCCCATTTATTGTATACTGCATGTTTTTTAGGGTGGGGGCGGGGGTTTAGGGGTAGTTGCGGGGTTGGTAGAGGGAATGGTGGCCCCTTCAGTGATATTAGGGTAATCTTTGCGTCCCATTGAGGGTGCATAGGTTAACCCACATCTGGTCAATAAATGGTTGTTTTGGCCAATTAAAAGATCGGTGTGTGTTTGAATGTTTTAATTGTGGGGATCGTAGCGGGCGGTGGGCAGGGAAGAAGGTGTGGGACGGGGAGGCCCGAGAATGGGGTGAGGGCGGGTAGGAAAATAAGAGGGCCGGGAAACGACAGGATGAGGGTGGAAAATAAGTAAGGAAATTCATGTTTCGGCGTTTCTAACCCTTCTCTAGCCGGCTGTTTAACCTGCTTAAAGTAATCTGTATAGAGGTTTAACTCCTCCTGCAACACCTGCCGCGCCTAAGGCTGTAAACACCCACCATGAAGGGCACCCAAAACAGTCCCAATTCTGCACCATACGCCATCCATGGTACCTGGCTACACATAATAAAACTGGGGCATAGTAGTAACCCTTCATTGCCCGCCCTTGTAGCCGGTTAACCACTAAGTAATTGCAAGCTGCATTTTATGTTAAGTGTATTTTTGTGCCATTGTAGATGGACTGAGCCAGGGGGTCTCTGGATGCTCGCGTATCTACCCGATGACATTGCAGGGGGATCGCAGAGACACACGGCTTACCGCATCCAATCTGTGCAGGAAAAATAAAAAAAATACAGATCCTTGTCCATGACTCGCAAATTTCCCAGAATTAGGTGATGAGGGAGCTAGATATCGCGGTGAGAGACCTTGTTGTTGATCTTCAGTCGGACGGTGTGATAAAAAAGGGCGATTTTCTCAAATTAATGCGAGCTGGAGCTTGTAGCTCTGCAGCTGTCCTGCCCGGTACAGTGTGTTTGAGCTAGGATAGGAGCGAGCAACCAGCTAGGGGAGATGGGCACTTCCCGAACGAGTTTGGCAGGTTATTACGAACTTTTCCTAACGTAGCACCCACCATGCACCAAATGCTTACGGGAGGAAGGTCTCAAAATCTCGGATGAGTTATGTCATCAAAGACCAGCACTACTGAATAGGCCCCTCTAGTTTACTGGAAATAGCGTGACATGAAAAGTCACCTTGTTCTCTAGTTCATTTCAATTGCTTAATCCGATGGGTGCCTCGATCACCATAGAGAATAGCACACACCACAAGATTGAATTGAGCGATAATACAGGTTTGCTATGGTGAGGAGCGTGGTCCTTTATGCTTTTTTAGTTGTCATTTGTTGTTCCTAGCCTTTTTCCAGTTCAACCTATGATTGTGCAGAATTACAGTTTTATTACGTTACAAAGGTAAGAAATATTCACCTCAATTAGTGGGTGTATAATTGAAAAACACTATATTGGCAAGAATAGTTAGTAGGACTGGATTCTATTCATTCTGTTGCTACGAAACCGAATGTGACGTTCTTCGTTTGGTTTGACTACTGGAAAGTAGAGAGTTAGGGACGGAGATTTCGTCGAAAAGAAACAGCCAGATGTCACAGTAATGTTACTTGCTGACAGCGGCGGTGTGTGCGGATTAGCGCCCGCACACACAGTGAGCAATTTGTCTTATTTGCAGTGCAGTATTGGTGTACTAGCCATTGGTGGTAAGCGTGCTGAATGATACAAAAGTGATCTAATATGTGCTGCACAGTCATCCATTGGAAATTGAAATAGGGATCTTACCTTGTTCTAATATATTTGTGGTGTTTGCCGACAAAAAAGAGTAGTAATCGCAATACTGGGTGGAGACGGAGTAGATAAGTGATTAATAATCTGATTACACCGTTGTGTGAAATAAGGTTCAAAATATAGGATTCAAAATCTCTCAACTATCAAATTCCTATGATGGAGTAAACCAGTATCACCAGCCACAGTTCAAATGCCAGCCAAGCTCTTGTTTGGGTGTCCTATGGATTGACCAAAGGCTGTGTTAGGGTAAGAGACTCTGTGGCTTTGGAGAGGGTTGTGCCCCGATCAATCAATTAAAGGGGCAGGTGCTCAGCCGGTTTACCTGATTGTTGTCACAGGACAGGTTTTTTTAGATTATCTCAGGGCATGATGGACTAATTGCGCGTGGCTTTTGTATTACAAGGAGAGTATGTGACAGAAGAGGCACTAAGAAACTGTTGTGAAATGTGCTTTTATTAGAACAGCAGCGGTAGTCATTTACAAACAGGGACTGGGTTTCAGCATTAGAAATAATGTCATTAAGCAGTCTTCCGTGCCCCCTTGCGAGTCTACCATAGAGTGGATCAACGCCCGTCCCTAGAGCCATCTTTGCCCTGCCACAGTCGCAGATGCAATGGCCTCACTGACCGGAAAGTGCACGTGGCAGTCTAACCCCAGGTCTCTCGTTCAGCACTGAGGATGGAAGTTACTCTCCCTACAAGCCCGTTTGTTGTAGATCCCTTCTTCGTGAGTTTTCTAGGGAAGCCCCTAACATTGGGATGGACTGTCCCTATGCTTGAAAACAATAAAAGGCGATTCTTGCTGCTTGCAACGCTTTATGTCAGGATCTTTTTCAGCCCGGAGACCTCCCCTGGAAATCCTCCTGGAATGGTTAACAGTGTATTGGCGGTCTTCCCTGATGTTTGTTTGGATCCTCCATGGGTGCGGGGGGCTGGGGGTGTTTCTGAATTACAAATTGGTGGACTCCCCACCTGTTTACCCCACAGGGCTGATCTACCACTTCTTGCCTCAGTATTGGGAAGAAATACATGTTTGCAACCTGGTCCACACTCCACATACATGTGACCCATCTAGCAATCTTTCCGACCTAGCTACAGGGCCAAAAACGTTTATGATTGGTTGCAACAGTGCTCTATAATTAAACACTACTTGGTGTACTAACTCACGTGTTACACGGAACCTTGTGGTGGAATTATAGAACCTCCGTACTCTGCCTCGCAGTTACCAGGACTGGCATGCAAGGATTTCACTAAAAACGTTAGCCAAGGGTTGCTATTATATGTTGATCCACATAGTAAATACAAAAACTGCTTGACCACCACTATTGTTTGTTGCTTTTGTATCTTCGCATGGCAATGCTGCCGAGTTCGGAGAAGAATATCTCCTTGATTACCCGTGTGGTTCTCATGGAAGTGGAAATGGGAAATGGCTACTACTTTTGGCCTGAGATGTATTTTGATCTGTATTTAGACTTTATTTCATGGCGTTCAATCCACTGATTATTATCACGTATTCCAGTCAGTTGCGATTAATACTCTTTTTGTTGCAACAAACACAACACTTTAAAGGGGTTTATTTCCCCTCGCCAATGACCGGTGTAGAGATACTTCCGTTGGATGAAGAAGTGATAGTTGCGGTTTCCCGCCTGTCTTCCTTTTTGCTCCAGCACAATTTAATAGAATAATTACGTTACTGTATGTGTGTTACCTTTTCCTTTTTTTTTGGAATGTGAAAGATCCAACGGGACGATAATGAAAGAACCACGCATATTTTACTTGCCCCTATCCTCTCTTATTTTTGTTTCATTGAGCGTGAAAGCTTATAAGTCCTCCGATTGTAATATTTATGTTAAAGAATATAATTATAATGACAATATCAGCTGTTAAAAAGAGGGGTGGTGACCAACTCTCGGCTTCCTATTAATTGGAACGCTCTTAGTTAGGGTAACTTTATGTACCCATGCTTTCAGTTGAAGCGAAAGGGGTAAAAAAGAAGTCAGACACATTGGAGAAGAGTGACACCTTCTCTGAATAGAGACAACAACGCAAGGAAGCCGCCCGGGAATGTGGGTGGAAGCGTGGAAGGGGTCTGTTGGGAATGTTGGAAGCGTACAGTAAGCAGGGGTTTTCGTGTGGTCATCGCCAGTCGAGTGACAGCCTGTTTTGTGCAAACGGTCAGGTTTCAGGACGATCCCTGCTTCAGCCTACAGGTGGCTCAATCAGTGGCTCAATCGGAAAGCGGGATGATCCTAGTAAAAACGCCGACCTGTGGTACTCTTGAGGACTGTGAGTGGCTGGCCCCCCCCCTGTGCAGTTAAAGCCACCTAAAGACAACATTTTACTATCAGTTCTCGATTTCATTACCACTCTCAGATGCAGCATCCCAGGACCAGAAACAGTACGATTCAATGACCAGCGAAGGAAGAATAACCCCTTGTTTGGAAGAAACCTCGCACATTCTGTCTAAAAGAGGCATGGAAGGCGGTCCGGTGATTGAGGAATGCGTGTGTGAATGAAAGCTGGCCACTAGTAAATGGTTTGTAAGAAGGAATCAGAAATAGTGTCCTATTACCACACATTTGCAATCCTCCTTTCCTCAATGTTTACTTATATGTCTCAAGCGCCTATTCCCATTATGTGTTATTATAGTGTCCTGTCACCTGTATTAGTGTATTGTGTGCAGAGATGTGTCATATTAAATAAATGATAATTTAGATACTACATACGTACGAATAGATGTGGACAAACGCAAATTAACAGAATGGGGAGTGAGACCGCTTCATTGTTATTACGTGTGGTGGTTTGGAATATCCTTGTCATGTGAGTTAAGTAATGCCTGCTCTGAGTCTAGGTCCTTTTTCTGATATAAATGAGTCAGTTTGTACAGTGCTTTAGGAGTTGTTTTAGAAGATGTTACTAGGGCCTCCTCGTTAACGCTCAACGACATGTTTGCAATCAACGCGTATCCACAATAGTTGAATTGAAGATGTCCTGTCATCTCTGCAGCGCTACCAACAGTATAGTCCGCCTTGTTGTCTTCGGTGCTGGTACCCTTCGTTGGAGGGGGCCGTAACAGTGCTTGCCACATCGGCGTTTACATTTCTCACAGCATTCTGTAGAGCTGTGCCCATAAGGTATCTGCGTGACCATGTGACAAAATCTGCGCACTGACATGAGAAATGAGTGCAGATTACCAGCTAATTGTATCAGGACACACTTAAAGGTTTTGTCCTCTGCGCATGATGTCTAGGGGAACACCGCACGGAAATATGGAGCAAGTCTTCGATGTTTTGGGGATTCTGTGGTGCTAGCAGAGTAACGTTTGCTTTTTGCAATGTCATTGCCTAGAATAGTATGGTACATTAAAAGGAACGATGGGATAATCACCTGAGATAAACTGGCAGTGTTTGCTAACTATATATTGATTTAGACTAGTCATTATTTTCCTTTAAAACAAGAAAATAATAAAAATAAACTTAAATGGGAAGGAAGGGATAAGGGGGTCACAATTGTTCATATAAACAGAATTTTGATTTCTCGTAGAATTTTAATTTTTATCAAACTCATGGTACTGACACATCAATTTGGTTGACAAAAGCATCACATTGGACATACTCAATTTCTATTTATCAACCTTTTAGTATACTGGAATACATGTATATTTCGGTTTATTTATAACATTAGTTAATTAGAATGGACTTTGGACCTATATGCGCTTGTCTTCAGGGATATAACATCCACTACATCACCTAGAACAGAGTTATGGGATACCCCAATCTGCGATGTGCATACATGTCCATGTTTTTTTTTACCCAGTAATAAAACATGACACACATGCACAATAAGATACACTACATACATGTACATTTATTGGTAAAAAAAAAATTTTGGAGTAGTCATTATCCAATTGATTATAATAAAATTAAATAAACAGTTTTTCAAGCATTAAATTAGACCCCAGTAATTCGCTGATGTATCATATGATGACGATAGAGTGGGGTGGTTATGAGGCCAAACGTGGATATGGGGTTGTTCACTCATCTGTGTACAGTAGAATGATATTGATACTCATGACTCATCACTAGTCCGGCGGGGGCTCCAAGCATTCATGGCGCTCAGTTTTTCTCCTTGTCATTCAACAGATGTGCCAATAAAATAACGTTGAAAGCATCATATGTTTCACAAAATAAAAATTTTTTAAAAAGCAAAAATCATAAACATAGTTGGGAAGAGTAAAATATGGTCAATAATTGATATTCAAATTATGTAATTGTTATGCCTTAACTCTCCGATCAATATAACTGTTACGAAGGAAATAGTATAATGGTTATCTGCTTCTAAATTTAGCCAAGTCGCTTGAACTTGATGGGAACCCCCTGTGTATTTGTCTTATTTCAACCTTGAACTTAATAGGCTAAAAATAGTACGGGATAGACGAGCTACCTATTGTTCGACCTTCCCCTCCTTGCCCCCTCCCCCCCCCCCCCCCCACACACCAAATATGTAATAACGATGTAACAACTATATAACTAAACTATTGTAAACACATGTTAGTAACAAACTATATAACGATTTGTAATGTGACCACGTCACTATATTTTGTGCTATTGCAGTCCGATTGAACCTGCTTTCCCCCTTTAAGAAAGAGACAAACTTAGAGGAATGGAAACACACAAACTGTAAAGGTCGGAGCTGCTAGTTTATTATTTAACCTTTTTCACAGTCAGAAAATATCTTTTCCTGATTGCGCGGAAGCAGTTATGGGAATCACATTTCAACTTATTAACATGTAATGCACGGGGACATCTATGAACCTTAACAATATTATAACATTTTGCAATTGTTTTGTCACAGGTGATGGTGCTCTTTTATCTTTGGATAAAAAACGAATTGATATCAAATTAAGAAGATTATTTTTTAACAGCAGCGGTATTTGGGCCCAGATTAAGTTACCCACAGATAGTTAAGGAAGTAAATAAATAGAGTTGTGTATGGTGTATGCGGAGGCGCCGCGCATTTAAGTGAACTTCTTTTGTCTGGAGTCACGTTTTGTATAGAGATTGTATTTGTGATTAAAAATTCAAAATGAAACAATCGCCGCCAGTGACTTATGGAACGGGCGTTTCGGCACACGACTCTGTTTCAGGGCTATTTGCTACTTACGATATATAGTTATCTCTATTTTTATCTCTGGTGCAAGTGAGTGTTGTGTGTGCCTTCTGTGGTGCAGCTCTGCTGTGTGCGTGTGTTGTTTGCGGGCACATGTGTGCGTTGCTATGCGTTGTTGTGGGTGCTCTGTGTGGTGCCTGTGTCCCTTGTGTGCTTAGGTCTTGCCTCTGTGTTGTGTCTCTCTGGTGCTCTGTGTGCTTTGCCTGGTGTGTGATGTTTGATGCCTCTGTACTCCTCAAGCTGGGTTTGTTGGTTTGATCCTGCGCAGGAAGCGGTGCGACCTGGACCTGGGAAGCTAGGTATCGCATGTGTTTCTGGGTCTGTACTTGCCATGCGAATTATGGCACTGAGGCATGGACCCACCGAGGAGGGGTGGGGAGAACTCCGGACAGGGGTTTTAGTTTGTGCATAACACGCGAGCAGGTGGTGAAAAACGGTAAAGCGCAGCACACGTAGGCAACAATGCCACTTATTGGTTACCGAGGTAGAGTCACTCGCGTTACGGTAATTTGTTGTTTAACAACGCAAGGATTGTTCCATGAAAACACGTAGGCGCCAGAAAAGGCAATTAAGAAGTTAAGTGCACAAATCCGCTCCACCCTACTCAGCATACGCACTAAATAGAAAATAGGAATTCCTGATCCACACTTCACATAGTCTCAGAGCTGCCCTTGTAGATTTGTGCTCCGTCTTGAGAACATTGTGCTCATAAGTGCATTTACATTTTTTGCTGACGATGTATGCGCGGGGAGGGTTTTACTGTCACTTTTTAGCCACCATAGCTTCTTTGTGATAGCTTGATGCCTTGTGGGCCACTACCACAGCTTCACAGGGCAAGTCAGTCACCGATCCTCACATGGGGAGACTAAAAAAATAGGTTGTGAAATGCGCGAT